>JAQFXM010007977.1:0-11206 GCA_034693345.1 Entomobrya multifasciata
CATTGGAGGAATACAAGAAATATGTTGCATTTTTGTAAGTACGGTGGCTAAATTTCAAACTCCATACGACCTTTAAGATAACCTTCACCTAGAGCAAGCGAGAGTCCCATGATCATATATAGAGAAAGTGGAAAGTCTTAGGCAAACATATTTGTACTGCACAGGGTCATCATCCAATCCATCAAAGCCATTGAAAGGAAAATGCACTTGCACTTGCGCAGGTCAAACGGGACCACTTCCGTGTTCCGTATTTACCAAGTTTTCATTTTCATCTGAATCTGACCTGCTTTCATACACTTTCATACAGGATAGCATGGAAACATGGAATCCATGGATCTCTATGTGACTCCACTACGCATGCTATCTCTGCTGTTCAATTGGCTTGCTAAGTTCTCACGCTCACGTCACTTTGTTCATCGCATTGCAAGATCACTTCAGTTCACTTGATTGAAGCCATCCGAGCACACCAGACAACTTGTTGCCTTGCCTTGTTCATTGTTCAATAGTTCAGCGGCGGACTTTTGACTCTGACGTTTTACTTGTTTTTGTACAAAAAAACTTGGAATCAGTTAACGATTTAAGTATTTAATCATAAAACCCAGTGGTTATTGAATTGTTATGCAACTAATTTAATAGTTTTTCCTCCTTGTTGTGTTATATTTTAAGCTTTTAATTTTGGTTTGATTTTAATGCTTACTTATTTTGTAATTTAATTCTTTATGTTGCACTATATTTTTATGTTATTTTTTTGTTTTTACTTTTGTAACTTTCAGATGTGCCATGTTATCAATTTAAGCGGTCAACGGTGACTGTGACTTGAAAGACTGCAAGACAGTTAATTAATTTCTACTATTAGCTACATTACTTGCATTCTAAGCGTGCCACGGCGAATCATAGACAGTTTGGAACTTAAGAACCAGACAGAATCACATGAAAAGATCCCATTAATTACCTTGCTTGCTACGGGAAATTGAGGATATTTAAGTGACTAAAAAATTTCTCCCACCGGAACTCAACATTTGTATTCTTTTTTGGCAACCTTGGCTTCTTCAAAATCTTCTTTCGTCCTTTGCTCTTTTGTTTAACTCATCCGTGTAGGCAGAGAGTTAGATGAAATAGTGTTTCGCGGATTTGTTTGGTGTGTACAAGTCAATTTGTTTTTGACAAACTTGACATTCTGCCAGTTGGAGTTGAGGAAGGTTAGAAAAAGCAGAAAGAACTGACAAAAATATATAAAGCTGACATAAGCAAAAATGGGAGCGAAGAAATTAGCAAATAACCGAAGGAATGGAGTAAGTTTTTATTTTGGTTTTTATTTTTTTATCTTCCTTTTTTTCTGAACTTTTATCGTTTGTTTGTATGCTTTATGTTGCCATTTCAATTAACATGGTTGAGATCTTAATTCGTCTTGAGATTGACTACTTGTATCAAAAAAATCAAATGTCACCGACACAGTTGAAGTGATTGAGGTTGACGTTTGAATGCCATTAAACGTGAAAAATCGGGTTAAGCCTTAACGTTTGTCTGTCTAGCAGAAAGTGAACTTCTTAGCAAATTTGTTGACAGTTGAAAATAGATAGATTAATTAAAACTACATGCATGATTACCTATTAACTTTTGCATAACATTTTATTATCTTTTGTTCGCATTAATTAGGCGGAGGATAGTTCCGGAAAGTGGGACAACGAAGATCATGATCAGGGTCTCCAGTTTAAAGGGGAGAAGGCACATCTATCTCCGGTCAGTGAAGGAGGAGATGAAGACGACGAAGAGGGACTGTACATGTATGACATTAGAGATGCGGGTGTACCGGCTGTAAGTTTTTAAAGTTAATAATAATTAACGTCAACGTTTATTTAGAAATAAAAACCAGTTTAGTTGCAGTTTAATTGTAATGATTTTTTATTTTTGTATGATTTTCAGGTTCCAGACGGCGGCTACGGTTGGATCATTGTGTTGGCCTCCTTCTTTTGTAATCTCATTGTGGACGGTATTGCGTATACGTTCGGAGTCTTCCTCCCCAAGTTAGCTGAGGATTTTAATTTAGGAAAGGGTACAGTTTCATGGGCTGGAAGTCTTCTTTGTGGAGTTTATCTCTGTGTTGGTAAGTTTTGTTATTTTACGTTTACTTTTCCAAGGACAAATTTTTTACTGCTTTTATGCTCAATTGAATGAATTTTGAAAGTGATGTGATATGGGGTTTGTGCAAGCATTACTCTATGTTGGGCTTGAGCTAAAAAAACAATATGCCAATTTAGTTTTTAATCAGAAGATTCTGTCATTTTTTGACATGGAACGATCGGGAATTTAATGAATTGATATCGATATTGATTGGCATTAATAATGCCATGTATGAATGGTCGCCCACCATAAAAACTCTTGTGTTATTATGTAATGTTATCTGTAAAGGTCGAATGATTCCATTCAAATTACCTGTTCTTACCTGTTCACTATATCTGATCTTGGCTATTGCATGCATGATTGATTTTAATGACTTGTTTTTTTTCATTCTTCTTTTTTTACTCAGGTCCGATAGTAAGCGCTCTATGCAACAAATATGGTTGTCGTGCTGTTTGCATCTCTGGAGCAATTGTGGGGTCTGCTGGCTTTGCCCTGTCTTCACTTTCACCCGATCTCAGTGTTCTAATGCTAACGTATGGAGTTATAGGAGGTAAGTTCAGAAAACATTTTTTTGCTGACACATTTCGCATTTATTCATGACGCCGACGCCACGTATTTACCAAGCATATGCATTTTGTGTCATGTCATCTTACTGAAAACTTTCCAAGAATTCCCATTTTGAATTTTTTCTACTTAATATTTATGCAACCTGATTGTGCGATGAAGAATTAGACATACAAAATGAGATTAACTGTCAGTCAAATTTACTTGAAGCAACTGTTTACTCATCTCAAGCAAGTAAAGTAGGCTATAAAGCATGACAAGACAAGTAGGCAAGACGAGACATATTACTGCCAGAATGAATTCTATGGAAATGGAATTCCAAGTTTTTGTTTATTTTTCCTCTTTTTTATACACGCGTGTGTAATCATATCATAATCATAATTCCACAGTGCAATTACACTAAAGCTATGCTGACTAAAAGACGTAGTAGCTCATAATAAAAGGCCTTTTTTGGTTAGTTTATGTTTGCGGTCGCTTGATGAGGTGATCAAAAATGAATGATATGATAAGTATGTAATTTAATGGCAAATAAATTGAATACTTAGATAATGTTTTATGTATGAATAATTTGTTGACTCATAAATAAATTGTATTGGCGGTGGCAGTGGTAATGATGACGATGATAATGAAATCGATGAAAAGACGACTGGTAATTGAGATGTCACATAATAAAAATGTGATAATATTTAGTAATTTTGTTTGACTTGAGCTCTTTGACGAAATTCATGAAAGTGAAACTTGAATTCTTGTTTTGTGAATTGGCACACAAAAAAATGATGGGAATGAGAAGTGACGTGTGTGTATGTGCGCTTGAATGAAGGAAGCTAAATAGACTTTTAATCTAGTTACCCTGATTATCCTTCTGTTATTATGATTCCTTCATATGGGATGTGTCAATCTTGATAAAAAAATGTGTATACATATTAATATTATCCTGTCTGAGAGTAAATAGTGCAAATTAGATGTGTTCAGAGATGATGAACAAGCTGAATGGAATTTGATTCTGTTTGACAAAATGAATGAGCAAGTTGAAAACAACTCCCAAAAACGATTAGCGAGAACAACTTTGATAGTAAAATATAAAATATTGAATATGAAAAAGAAAAAAATATGTACATATTTGATATCATATTGAGGGTGCTTGGTTGTCTACTTTTTTATGAAGCAGTTGGTTTGTGATAAAAATGGATGAATTGCATCTCAAATATCAATTTAATGGGTTATCAATATCCACTAGCCAATTCTTGTGTAAATTATTTTATATGACACATATGGGTTAAAGTCCATATAATGTATACTAACTTAATTTTTATTTTGGGTTTTTGCCAGGTATTGGATTTGGTCTCGTTTACTTACCGGCCGTCGTCTGTGTTGGCTACTATTTCGAGTCGAAGCGAGCACTTGCTACGGGCATTGCAGTATGTGGTTCAGGTAAAGATGATGATGACGACAATGATGGATGGTCTACACAGTCCATCCACCTGCATTTTGAATTAAAGTAGAGATGTATATTTGTATATATAGCATGCAGAGATTTCAAATTTAAATGTTCAATCAAACGAAATGACGTTTATTTAAAAAAACATATTCAGAAACAAGTTTAATGTTTTAAAAATGATTTTTTTTCTGTGATTTGCTTGCAGGTGTGGGAACATTCGCATTTGCTCCTTTTGCTTCGTATCTACTTAGTGTCTTTACCTGGCGGCAGGCAAATCTTGTTTTTGCCGGTTTAATATTATCATGTGGGGTAAGTATTTTAAAAGCTTAAAATATTACTAAAACAGATTATGGATGACATATGAAATCGATCATATCATCACATCATACATGTTAAACAAGTTTAAGAACTTTTTTTATTAATTTGATTTTCTAGCTGTTTGGACTACTAATGAAACCACTCGAGGTGCAGGTGTTACTGGAAGATGAAGAAGAAGAAGACGAAGAAGAGGATGAAGAACAAGATGTTGAGAAAGGGCGGCGCAGGGGCAAGCCCCTTTTGCAACGAATGGCTGAGGACAAAAGGCATTACATGGAAAGAGGAAGCTTGGCAGGGTCAGCGTACTTTATGGTACAGCTTCCTGATGGAACGATGGAAAGGCGAATGAAAATGCCATTGAATGTGGATCCTGGTGTACATTCTAGCTTTAATTTGGATCAGTTAGTATCTGGAAATCCGATAACGCCTTGTCCAACTATGGCTTTGCTGCCTACGATCACTGAAGCCAAGATCACCGAGACTGGAAGCACTCAAGGATCTGAAAATAGTCGAGAGGGGTCTGCTGAAGTAGAGAAAAAAGGGAATGATTCTGGGAACGCTAATAACAACGAGGACAACAATAATCCTCTTGCCAACATTCCGGAACCTATTGAGGAAGAAAAGGAGTCTGAAGAGGAGAAATCCACCTCGTCAGATGTGAAGGAACCGGCTGGTATCCCGTAAGTTGCTTTTTTGTAAATCATCGGAAAATACTGGGTTATATTTGTAGAGAATGAGAGTTAATGACATGTAAATGTTTGAATTTATCAGTATCCCAAAGAAAATTGTTCCTCGTGAAAGAAGAAACAGTGACGGAATGCCAGGTTCCCCTACCAGTATTCCATCAACTCCTGTATCTAGTGTACAGAAAGAAGGCCATGCTGCATTTCTTTCCAAAAGCCCAGCACCTAAATCAACAATGCCTGCCCGTGTCGGAAGCGTGCTGGGAACGGGAACCCAATTTGGAAGCAAGGCTGGTGCAATCCCAAGAAATGGCTCAGCGCCCCAATTTAACTACGCTAGGAGTATTCCCAAAAACCAAAGTGTGCCTTTTTTCGATAAGCAACAGGCTACGAAGAGACCTACTTTCCGTGCAGTTCCCCTAGGAAGTGCGCCAGCTAAAGGAAGCAAAGCTAATTTGCAGGCCCTTCAACAAGATCAACAGTCCAGAAGGGGCTCCATCACTAATACAATCAAGGGCTCAATTGCGTCGTTCATGGGCTCTAAAATAATAAGCAGCTCAGCTCAAGACGATGACGCCAACAGTCTGTGGAGTAAGCAGGAACTCTCCGATGGATTAATATTCAGCAGCTCGCATAAATCTGCGCAGGCACAGGAACCTCGCCATATAATTCGTCCCATGTCCAGAAAGGATATATTTTACTCAGGTTCAATTGTGAATTTACCCGAGTACAAGTCGCAGATGAGTATCAACTCTTATCGTCAAAGTGTGCTGAATATTCCTCGAACTCAGTCGGGTGTAACGCTGGACGGTTACGGAGGTCAGGAAGTAGTAGAGAAGGAAGCTCCAGCTTGTTGTCCTTGTCTTGGACGTGGTGCTGGAGCATTTAAAAGTGCTCTAGGTCAACTTATGGACTTCTCATTACTCACTAACCCAGTATTCCTCTTCATAGCCATTAGTAATGTGTTTGGAATGTTAGGTTTTTATGTCCCATTTGTGTACCTTATCGATGCAGCCGTACTCAAGGTGAATATTCATGCTAACCTGATCTTTCTAGTAATCAAATTTTGTTGGAATAACTTTATCTGTTACACTGTTTCTGTTTTGCTTGAAATTTTAGGGAGTGGACCCAGGCTCAGCAGCACTACTTCTTTCGATCATTGGAGTAACCAACACCTTTGGTCGTATTTTGTCTGGAATGGTTTCGGATCTACCTCAAGTCAACTCCTTGTTCATGAACAATGTCTGCATTCTCCTTTCAGGCTTTTGCGTGTTTGCTGTGCCATTTTGTGGCTCAAGCTACTACGCATACGTGGCAGTCGCAGTTTTCTTTGGTCTCTTTGTATCCGCTTACATCTCACTCACTTCCATTATCCTTGTCGATTTACTTGGACTGGAAAATCTCACCAACGCCTTTGGACTTTTGATCCTGTTTCGTGGAGCGGCTGGAATTATTGGAGCACCATTAGCTGGTAAAAACTAGAAATTTACTCGGAATAATTTTCTAATGACCTCACTTGTATCAAAAAAAATCCAAAGGGCATTATACTTAATTCATTCATTTTTTTGCTGTTACAGGTGCCGTCTTTGACAGTTTTCAGTCTTATGATATCTCCTTCTATCTCGCCGGTGGATTTTTAATAATTTCATCAGCAATCAGCTTCCTTGTCCCAGTTGTGACAAGATGTGCACCTGAGAAACCGGTTTTACAACCACTAACGCAACCAGGCGGCTATTTGGAAGATATCCCCGAGGCTGCAGAGTCCAATACGAATAGTGGCGATATGGATTCAGATTCCAACAAATATGATAATGTTGAATCATCTTTGTAATAATTATTACCCTAGGATAACAAATATGATGAAAATCGTTTTGCCATAATAATTATTTTTAAAACATCTAGCCATCGTTTTTTTAGTATTCATCGAAAAACAATATATATGCATTCATTATGGTCAGATGTATAACAAGCTGCCTCAAGCTTGCTGCGTGCTAATCCGCCATTCTTTGTACTTATACCAGTGTTCACACAACAGACAGGACAGGGCAGATTTTTAAAACTTTCAATATGTTATGTTATGTAAAAAATAGTTACTTAGGTATTTTTTTGTTGATCAATTTCCAGGAGCCTCTAATTATCTCTATTTCCAAAAGATCGTAGGTTCTCCTAGAGCAAATTGTACCTTTTTGGTTAGTTATTACCAGTTATTTCTTGTTTAGCTTCTAGTTTAGTCAAATAGGTTATTCAAGGTTATTAATGCATACGTACTTATGTGTATATAAAAAATATTCATTTGAGAGTAAGAACAAAAAGTAAACTAGTTTAGAAATATGAACACTTCATTATGTACCTTGTTATATAATACATACAAAATACAAATTTTACAATACACATAATTATACACCCATTGTTTTCGCGTAGATTATTTTTTAGGGTTGACGTACTTGTTGTAAAATAGTTTTTAAAATTATACTGTTTTTTTTCTTTATCCAAGAAAAAGTGATGTTATGTACTGTATTATTATTACTAAAAATTAAATTAACTATTTATTATTCTAACACTGGAATTCTAACATATTTATGTACATACAAAGTCAAATAACATAATATATTTATGACATCATCATATTTTTCATTCAAAGAGATGAGATAACAAGTGTATCTACAAATAAGACGCGCAGAATCACTAGTTATTGCTGCAGTTTTCATACGAAAATATACAATAAACTTAAAATTTTCTCCATGGGTAGTTAGAGCAAACACAACAAAAATTAAATTTGAGCTACCTAACTTACCTCCAATATAATCAGGCTGACTATTTACCGTGGCAACTAAAAAGGCTGCACTGCACCCAAAACGCTTTAAAGCAGAGGTATACATATGCAAATACATTTAAATGCAGAAAAAAAAACAATTTTACCCATTTTAGTGCAGATTGTCATAGTTACAAAATCATTCTACATCGGTGACGATTATGCAGATGATACTGCTAAAGCATTTGTTTAAATATAATTTTATAAAGATACAATTTCTCAAATTTTGATTTCGATGGTTAGACTTACAAAATACGAAAAGCTGGACCTGCATTTCCACAACTTATTTTAATCATCTTGAAAATTCTTTTGACTTAGCTACAAATCAATTCATTATACATACATCCAAAACTCGTTTATTTAATATTTTTACGATTCTCGCAAATTTTAACGGGGTTGTCTGTCCAAAAACCTACAAACGCTATTTAAATGGTTGTTAACTTACTGTTAAAACAGTATACTTAAATGGATAACCTAAATATGAAATGTTAATGAAAGGAAATTACATATATGTGTATTGTTATATTCTGCACATTATATATTGATAAATGTTAATGAAAAGTCTATTAGAAAAGTTGACAGAATTATTGACAAAGCACTAGAATTTACCTAGAATAGAGTACTCACTCCTTTTAAGATAGACAGTAGTGCGTTTTCTGTGATATGATCTCTCCTCATACAATACAAATAGAAAAAAGAACTTATAAATTGATTAGAGTTTCAAAATATAATTAAAGTGGTTAATCTTCATCCATCTCATCTTCACGCACAATTGCTTGTCACATGCGTTTTTCAACTTTCACCACGTTCAAAAAAATTCAATTGTCAATAAACTTGAAATGATAAGATTCAAGAAATCTTTAAGATTCTTAAATAATTATTTGGCAAGTGATAGAGGGAGGACACAGGAAATAAGAGAATAAATTTATGTCCCGGTTGTTCAGGTATTAAAATTTCATTTTATTTTGATGTTCCTACACTATAGTATAGTACATTTGTGTGTTTTATATAATTTTAAGGAACTGTACATTAAATTAGTTAATTTACAATATAAAACTGATGAATTTACATATAAAATTTTGTCTTAAGTAATTATTTTTTATTAGTTTAATTAATTTTTAAGAAAAATAAATTTTGTATAAAAACTGAACCAGATTTGCCTAGCAAATTTATTTCATGCATATTTGTCTAAACTCATCAATTATCATCGCAGTTCACGTGTTAAATGTATGAAATATAATTACGTATTATTATGAAGCATACGTGCGCATCGCTATTCCATTGATGAAACGACAGCAATGTGATGATGATGACATGTCATGGGAAATCTTTGCCAATATTCCCAATGTCAGTTGTCATGTCATTACCGCATTCAGTCAGAGAGGCATCGTAGCATGAAGAAATACATACAAAGGAAATCTCTATTAAATTTGACGGCAAGATATTCCAAAGGAAACTGCATTGAGTTCGGAAAGCCTCGTTTTCCTACTTTAATATGTACAAACGCAGAAACGTCTATTTATAGAGAGATCAGCAGCGCAAAACGAAATCACTAAAAACTAAAGGCAACCTGTTTACTACACAGTAGCAATGCTTTTTTATCCAATAAACAAAATCATAAAAAATACAATAAAATGAATATGCCCACATAACATAACCGAGATAATCTAACCACTACTTGTACTAGAAAAAATTCATGGTGAAAGTAAAAAAGAAGTCATAGTCATGCATGTAGAACTGGCAGAGATACACATGTATGTATATTTTATGCAACACTTTGTTTTTTACATGTAGCTGAAACCCGCAACGGTTTCCAATTTTCACTGCAGCGTTTTTTTCCATAGGTGCCTTTGTCCCAAAAAATCATGGTCATTGTGCAGCTGTACTAGCTTGTGCACATGCACATGCATTACTGATGAGATGAAGATGAGATGTGCATACATTTCAGTGTAAAGAAATAGAATAGAGCTGCATCGTTTTTTTTGGTGCTGTTATTCAGTTTTTCATTTTGCGTAATATAATGTAAAGTAAAAACGCATTTTTTTTAGATTTCCTCGGATCAAATTTCAGTATTAACGTCATAGCCAGCACTGCAAAAACATAAACTAAAAAGTAGGTGGTGTGATTAAAAAAAGACAATAAGTTTCTTTTATTTTTCAAAGTGAAAAACAACTTTGCAAAATTGTTTTTATGCTGAGCTGAGCGATGAGCGACCTTCTAATATCTTAATTTACCATTCATGGTAAAAATATTCTGAGCTTTTAAGAAATTTCTTGTGATTACGCACACTCATCAAAACAATCTTGAGTCATTTGTAATTTTGTCCCACAAAATAATAATCTGTTGTGCATAAATCTTGTGTAATGGTGCGTGCCGCGTTGTTGTCAACATCGCCATTCTATTATCAGGCTTCGTACGTCATTTTTATCAAAGCAGAGAAGGCAGTGTATATATAGCTTCCAGAGAGTTCACAGTTCGCTTCGCACATGCCAACACAAAACTTGCAAATTGTAATCAAGCGACAGTGACACAGGTCAATGGCAGGGATACGGAAAGCTAAATCAAAAGTGCAGCGTCAAATAGATTGAATCACTTTGATTGTTCATCATTCATTCAAAAGTGCTCATTATTTGGTGTTAAGTGCGCATTCAGCTGAATCAGTTCAGTCAAACAAACTTAATTTGACATGATGAAATAAACCAAAATTGTTGAGAGAACTATTAATTAACTATGTAGTAAAATGGCACTCCAGTGCATTAGCCAAAATTTAGTTCATTTATAATCAGTCATTGAACAACGTAGCTTATTCTTCAGTGATTAAATGGTATTATGCCATGCCATATTTTCATGTAATTCAATTAAGTTGACAGAGAAAGTGAAATACGGACGTAGCTGAACTAAAACAGTGAACTGGTACTTTTTTTGCTGGAACGTGCGAACGAGATTGTGAACTAGAGATTGTGAAATAATTCATGACGAAAACATGACCTTGATATTGATACATGTGTATTGATTCTCCCAGAGTTCTTCCTCTTAATACATTAATGAAGATTCCAAACAAGCTTGCGTGTCTCTGAGCTATTCTGCTAATGGACCGACAGACATTGAAAACATTACTTAATTTTCTGCTAAATTATTAACTGGATTAGAAAGATAAAGATAAGCTTTACAATTCAAAGTAATCCTTGTACCGTTATTAAGTCACGTAGTGATTTTTTAATATTCGTCATAACCGAGTAAAAAGGGATCGTCCATAAAGACGTCACTTTT
>JAQFXM010007978.1:0-11206 GCA_034693345.1 Entomobrya multifasciata
ATTATGAAGTAAAACAAAATAACTAACTGTTACTAGACAAAATAAAGTGATAGTCATTTAAAAAACAATATATTATTAAAAATATGCTGTAACAGGTAAACGTGAATAAATTGTTGAACAATAACTTTGTACATCGATCATAATCATGCAAAATGTGGGTAATATGAACATTTCGTATTGCGTCATAGTCGTGGCATTTTACATTTTTTTCTCGGACACTATTTAGTTACATGAGTAAATACTGGATGCTCCTACTCTTAAACACCAGTAACTTTAATTGAAATAGCGGTTCATCACAAACTTTCAAAGATCAAACCTTAAACGCCTTAAAGCACTTAAAGTATTCGATAGTACGATGTAGTAAAAATATACGCGATACATACATACATACATTCATTCAACATTCATTCACGCGATACATTCTCAAACTTCAACGTATGCATAAAAATTACAAAAATGCTACAGCACAATCTCACGCGTTGTTACTGAAATTGAGTATCGCACGACATCTAACTTGCTGCTTCTTTAGACAAAAATGGAGTAAAACTTTAATGTTTTGTTACCTGAAGTTTATGAATAGTTTGATTGAATGTAATGAAACAATCAGTACCTTTCTCCTCGCTCGAAGGTAGTCGGTGGGGGTAGGTGGGAAGTGCGCTTTAAACATGAGTGCTTTGAAAAGGATTAACACGAATGAATACAATCCAGTTAAAGAGGGGATTGAATCTAAAATTTCATAGCACTTCAAACATTTACCAAAATAGTATTTAAAATCTAATCGAGGGGCATTTCGAGATGTTGCCTGGTCCATGGAAAATTGATTTGTAGTCACGTTGTACGCATATGAGCTTCTTACCTATTTATTAAACACCGCCGTCAGCCTTGACTCATCAAATCGACTAATTCGACAGCCAAGCTTCCCATAGATAGAAAGATATATTTTTTAATCTACCAGTTTACATGTGTTGGTAGAAAGGCAAAATGTAGCTGTATTTTATAATATTTGTAGAACGTAGTAATATTTGGCGCAGATTTGAATTTGAATAAAAAACAATCAAAATATTTGGATTACTGAAGAATCGACTTTACAAAATGGCCGTGTAAATCGACGGCTTGTTTTATTAACGAAAATATAAATAGTTCTGGTACAGTAAAAAGCTTTATCAAACGATGATGTTAAATATATAGATATAATATTCAATCGTAAATTTTATAACGAAACACAGAAACAAACATAAATATTGAGTAACATTATTTAGACTTCTTCTGAAGTTGATTTGTGTAAATACATAACAAGATATTAAACTTTTACCTTACCTAATTTTTATTTTTCGGTAACAACCTCAATCCTACTTACTGGACGACAAAAGCTTTTAAAGCAAAGTTTCTTTCTTTGGCATTTTAAAGCAAAACGTTACATCAAATATACACTCCTTACTACTTACGATTAATTAAGCAAAATAACTTTAAGAAAATAAAGTTTGAAACTTTTTTTGTAGGTACGGTGGAAGATTAGCAAAATAGTCAGACGACATTTCGGGCATGGTCGAAGAAGAGGCTGTGGATTCAGCAGCTTCAATTGGAGAATAGTACACAGGCTCCTCGGAAGGATGGTTCGGGAAAAGTCCTCCTTCTCTCAAGCTGTTCAAAGCTGCTTCAGAGAAAGGTTCCTCTTTCCATGCACTGTAATCTATTATGGGAATCTTCTCTCCAAAGGTACAGTTTTCATGAGGATTCCTTTAAAATTAGTAAAGACAAACATGAATGATAAATATCTATTTGCGTTATATATAAAATATACAGCAAAATATGTATATATTCGCCTACTTTTGTTCATGTGGAAGAAGAAAAACAATGGGTTGAACAGTCCTTATAGCGTCACTCGTGTCACACATGACACGAGACAAAGTGATATTGCGAATGGCTCGCAACTGGGCTTCGGTGAATATGGAAGGATTCTCAAACCAAAATCTGTCGCCTCGACGAAGATTTCTAAATGTTTGAGCGATAATACAAGAAAATGTTGGTCCCAGTAGACCACCTTTTACTGGATACTCTATCATTGCACCAGGAAATAAATCGACATCCCAGGGATTTTCGTATAGTTCGGAGAAAAGTTGCACTTTTTCTAAAGGAGTAACATCAAGTTATAAATTATAATAGTATATTGAATGTATTCTTACATGTTGAAATTGCCATTTAAGTGTATACAAACCTGGAGGAATCTCAGTTGCAATCGAAAAGTCTTCCCAATCAACTATAACCGACTTGTTGTTTGGTAATGCCTTGTTGTTCAGGCCACAAGCATCACGCCACCTAAGATAGGGTGGCAAACCGTGATCCCTTCCCCTGCAAATACACAGGCAAATATGCAATTAAGAACATAATATTTGCATCCAAAGTTCATACTTTCCTTATGAATGACTACCTTTGAACATTAATAGCTGCAAGGTCGAGACCAGGATGAAACCGAGTTTTAAACAAGTGATTTGTGAGTTGGGTTGTAATAAACTCGTCCCGTCTTTGGGATTTCTGGGAGACCAAACCAAGTGATATGCGGTCCACCTCACCGAAATTATGAATGTTCATTGGGCTCATCATTTCTTGGCTCAGGTCCACCTCTGTGAAAAGGGAAAGTAGAGAAAAAAGTAAGCACGTGCTTGAAGGGAATACAAAATATATTAAGAAAACAGTTCTGCAAAAGTTTTGCATGCATAATATACAAATATGTGTACATAAATACAGGAAAACTGTTAATGTATCTTTATACAGTATAATTTCTCTATTGTTTTTAAAAGCTCATTTTCCTTTGTTACGGTACGCATTGTTCATCATTTAGCCATTTAAAATCAATCCCGGTATACACCATATTATGGACATGCTAGATACAAATCAATATATGCTTACTGTAGGGCATCTCATGATGTTCTTCATCGCATCTGTGTATTTGTGGCTGCACCAAAGAATGACCAAACCGAAAAGCAGCAGCAGCAAAGGTGGATGGTATTGTTGCATCAATTGTATCGTTGTAACCGTGATAGTAACCTGTTTTCAGCAATCGCAGTCCGAATACCTGATGAACCCGTGATATTTCAAAAGTGTGTGTGTAGTTGTTTTTAAAATACGTAGAAAAAATGTTTAAAACATTTTGAATTTTGAATCCCAATACGTTAATGAGGGAAATATGTAAATTTTGATGAATGCCAAAGAAAGTTTTGTTTTCATTAGCGTATTAAACTTCTGTCATCATCAACCTACCTTGATTACATCAGGTCCCAATAGAAGTGGTAAAAACTCACGGTATGTTATAAACTGGAGTTGAGCAACAATAATTCTTCTAGTCTCCTGGAACAATCTTTCCTACAAAAACATAATCCAACATATTACATCAGACTTATTGTCAAATAGAGTGTGAAACTTTATTTTCTCGTTTTCTGTGTCATCTTTTGTTATAACGTAACGCAACAAACGTACTTCTTCCCAGTGAGGATTAATTTCAGAGAGTTTATCAGCAATAAAGTTGTGTTGTCTCATCCACACGGTGTGAAGCACGGTAAGACCCGGCTGTTCATTAACTCTTCCATCCCCGGCAGCAAAGCAAAATAATCTGGGCGAACTCAAAACACAATCATCATCTAGCGGATGAACTAGTCCTGGAAGCAACGACTTTCTTCCTGACATATTCGAGTAGCGAAGATGCCCTTTCGTAAACATCCGGAGTGCTTGGAGATCCGAGTCTGTCGACCCATAAACCACACTTCCATCCATCCACGAAGTTAGCTATGTGTTCATCATTGTCAACGTCGTCATATATTAGAAGAAACAAAAGAGAGAAAAAAACCACCACATTTTGTTATACTATCAGCTCAAATTTCCAGCTTGCGTATTTTTATAAGAAAATCATAAGTGAATATATGCATTCAATATAAAATCACTATCATTTCTTTGCCAAAATACTAGAATATGTATTCAGATAATCTGATATATTAAAGCTATTATTATATGAACTTGATTCATCTGCTCTCTTGGTCCTAAAGTACAATCTGTTCGGGGTGCTGGAGAACTTCGAATAAATTCCATGCACTTATCAGTTCCATTGAAATGAGGATCATCATCAGGAATTTCAATTATCATGCAGTCTGGATGTCGCTCAGGTACATTGCAGCATCTTGGAATGGAATGGTTAAAAGCACGCGTTTGGCTCGTAGCCGTCAAATCATGGTCGATAAATTGGCCCCACCAGTTTATCATTTCCAGATGCAAAGAAATAAAAAAAGTGGGAGAGAACAAACAAAAAAACATTTTCATAATTCATGAGCATATTTACATGAGAAAATAAGATGAATTTGATGAGAACCAGTTTAAAAATAACTGTACACAAACACAACAAGAATACGTACACATGAAAGGAAAATTTTCCATTCCCAATAAAATTCTGAAAAACAAGTGGGTGTACTTACTGCATAACCATCAAAGTGAAAGTACTCGATGGGTTGGATACGTCCTTGTGTATGGTCGTTGAGATTTTCCTAGCTGAGGGAAGAGCTTTCCCTGAAACAGACTTTCGGATGGTCGATACTCCTACAACCACATATACATTTTTATATGAAACATAGCACCGGGTTGAGACAAAAATAAAATCTTTCTTTTTTCTCTCCCAACTGGGATTACTTTTTTCTAGCATACGTTAACGTGAATCTATAAAACACCTATATAAGTACATAAGTAATAGGCATGCAGCGTACACGTGACAGAACAGCAGAAAAGCTATCAGAGTAGAAAACTTTTACAAAAAAGACTATTGTGAAGACGAAGTTTACATTAACTTCGTATATATGTATAACATACCATCATCGTATTCCGGAGGCAAGTAGCGTGCAAATGGTTGAAAAGATGAGCCCATATGCCTATTTTTTAGGTTGTTACAAGTCCCGTCAACCTTCCTGTAACGTAATGTCCAAGGTGGACAGCTTTCTTCAAGTTGTCGCCTGGGTGGAAATGACAGAAGCAAATAGAAAAAATGATTAGAAAAGCAACTACGTCTATTTTATAAAATACAACCCTGTTCTGTACTTGTTGCTCTAAAAAGTAATATACGTTATATATTTTTCAATTGAACATACTTTTCTGGGCACATAGACCTCTGCAAATTGAGAAAATTTGTGCCGCTCAAAGAAATCTCGGAAATGGGATGGTCTCTTTCGTCTCTTAATTGAGCTAGTCTAAATAACACGGGAGAAAATGAAAAGAGAAAACTTTACTTTGCAAGTAATTTGCCAACTCATTTATTCCTTTGCATTCACATGTCGTGGAATGTGTTTCACGTCACGTCTATTTGGTGAAAGTATAAAAAGGACTAATGAGAAATTGGGAAGAGTAAGGAGTACTTCCGATGGATAAATGGCATTTAGGTATATGTTTTGAATGAACTTGTCATGTCATCATAATTGAATTCTTTATTACTGTTCTTTCAGCACAGAGGTGGCTTTGAGCGTAGCATACGCATATTTCGCTAGCTCCTTCGATTTTGGACTCTGTCGGTTAATAGCAGCCAAGTAAAAGGCTGGGTGGTCTTCTTTTATTACGAGATCTGAATCAGTAATAAGAAATAAATTGAGTTACACACATTGCCTTCTTCTCTCTAGTCTATCTCCAGCAAATTATGCATTAAACACACCACCACTTCAAACGCAAAATCATTGTACTGCTCTCTAAGTATCTGTCTCACATTACCCCTTTTGTAAAGGTCCGGTTCCACTGTGTCGTACAAATTGTTCGCCTCACGAACTCCCGACTCAACGGCATTTGTAATGTAGGCCGCGTAGTAAGTGGGAAACGGGAACGGCGACAAGGAGCCGTGATCTTCTGCTTCTCGTTCCTTGTTAATATGTGATGCTCCATCATTGCTGCTACCACCACGTCGACGGTGATGATAATAATTGCGGCCTTGATGATGACGGGAATGATTATTACCCTGCCAACGCTGTTTCTTTTCGTCTACAGTCACTTCCTTCCCCACTTCACCACCAACATCACCATCCTCCTGTTGCTTATTCTCAACAATAGTATTAGTTTTACTAGCACTACTACTTCTACTACTATATTTTGTTAGGGTCTCTTCTTCAGCCGTCGGTAGGGTATTTGCTGAACAAGAGGAGATGATGAGGCTCACTATGATAAAGGTAACTACTAAAAGGTAGGAGGGAACACTGAGAAAATGTTGAGTCGTGGCAGAGGATGTTGCTGTTGATAATGACAAGCTTTGTTGTAAACGCCATGATGATAATGATGATAATTGTGAAGATGACTGTCGATTGTTGACGGGTTGTCCTTTCCTGTTGCGTTTCTGTCTGGGTAGTTTGCTACTATTGCAAACTTTTGTTGGAATGGGGTTGATCTTGTTGTTGATATTGGGATTGGGAATGCATACTTTGGTTATGTCCTCATTATGGTTATGCTGAAGCCACAACTCGTCTGGCCCATGCACTTTCATCTCCTTCGCTTTCGCTCTGCCTGCAACGTTGAAATTGCATTGACAGAGCCAAATAAAACCCGGGCTGTTACCTGTACCCAAGTAATAACGAGTTAACACCGACCGACCAACTTTTTATAAACACAAGTCATTAAATAGTATAAACAAATTATCCACGTGCTGCCTAATTATTTCTTTATTCTCCGTAGGAGTTCAATAATCGAATGCAAATATAACTCAGTATGTATGTTTATTATATGAATTTGTTTGCATTTTAAAGTGTACCCTTTGTTTATTCACGCATGCAACACGTGAAGTCCAAATTAAACTAATTATAAGCTTTTCCTAAAATTCAAACATCTCAAGCATGGCCTACACCCTTCTTCGTCCGACCCTTAAACTTTCATCCGTGTTTTCTAAAATCTTACTAACATGTTTAAGTTTTCTCATCAAATTCAACACGTTTCACGTGAAAGGAAGTGCATAGAATATTATGTTTTGCAACAACATACTACATGCATATAATTGGTTTGGTCTGGTCATTACATAAAAAGCAATTAGTATGGAAACTAGGCCATTTAAAAATGCGACTGCAAACAACCTTGAAATTTTCACTGAAAACGTTATTTTTACGATACACATCCAACTGCGTAATAATGAGATCATTTGAGTACCTATTAACCATAAATTTCGTTTTCAATATCTTCATATTATTCTCTCTATTTGTAATCTTTTTTCAAGAACAATGAAACATTGATTTTGTATTTTAATGCGCAAAAAGTCAAAAGAAATCCTTCAAACAAGTTGGTAAATTGCATATTGACTTTCTATCCGACTACCTCACACCTATTTTCATTGCATGTTGGTATGTTCTCCAATCTTAAAACATACATATTATGATTTATTACTGATATGAATACTATGCATGCATACTTATATTTTGTTCCTATAAAACCTAGTTATCACACTTTATAGCATGCATGCAAGTAACATTATATTCCACGTTTTGTCATTCGCTAATTGTGTTGTAAGTCTGTAAGAGAAATAATCAACGACATTCTCAAGTTAATGGAATTTCTCCTGACTTGCTAACTCTATAATTTGCTGCAGTGTAAATCATTCTTTATATGATTAATGTGTACGCAATCAATATTCCCTGTCTCATTATAACAATACATGCATTACACCTTTCATCACTCACACTATTTACTACATTTCAGCTTTGTTTGGCTAACACCCAAACGCTCGTTATATTGAGGGCAAGCGAAACTTTTCTGAGTTTTTTAAAAAACTTTCAGCTCAAATAATCTAGGTCACCCTCTGGTAGCGTAAGAATGCGAATATAATATCCATTTTAAGTATACTTAATGATAAAATCAAAATTCGCAATAATTTTTTGCTGCAAACATTTCACACTTCCTAGATTACTTAGGAAAATGATATTGATTTCTTTTGCTTTTTTAGATGGGCTTGTGTATTGGATTCACTAAATTTTTTTCCGGCAAATGGAAAAAATCAACTTTACACATTTTTTATATAATAAAGAGAAGCACAAGATGAGGCACCTGAATACTTGGGAATCCAGACGAGTTTTTCCCATTCACTGAACTGCTGCCACTGGTTGAGGATGCAGAGCTATTGCCACTGGAAGACCCGCTACTGCTGGAAGGGTTCCCGACACAAGACGGCCGTGAGGACATGGTGTCTTGAATACTCCTCAAAGCCAACTAACCGATTGACCTAGAATTCTCGTAGAAGTGCATTCGTCAATGAGAGTGGTCGCGTTCTGTTCTGCGCTTCTTCACATCGAACTTGTTGTACACAAACAACAGCCAAAGAGCAGCAGCAACAGCAAAAGAGGGAGATGGTGATTCCCATCATCATCTTCATCATTGTGATGTGTGAGAAGCTAGTATTTTCCTTACTCAAAAACCTATACTACAAACAAGTATCACACATTTTTTACATTACAATATGCATAGCAGTTGTAATATGTTATGTACATTAAACGATGGTGTTGGTGGCTTGGCTGGTGGTGTGGTGCGGTGGTGGAGGATGAAGATGATCATCATGTAGTTGATGTTATATAGTTTAGTTGGCTTGTAGGAAAGCCGAGTTCTCCTTTTCTTCGTTTTACAACTCGTGTCTTCCCTTATTGCTCTCTCTACTTGAGTTTTAGCAAAGTGGTAGATTGAACCCTATAACATCATATTATCAACGTAGCTATTATCGTCATTTCTTTTGTTCTGATATTTGAGTGCATGCATGCTTGGCTTACTTCTTGTTGAAGGGAAGGGATGTGATGATGTGACACAACTAAATTTAAGATTTGTTTTATGTGCTCAAGTATTATATATGCAAGTTAGCAAAAAATAAGAAATTCGGACAGTTTGTCAAATTGGCATATTCCATTACACAAACAGTTAATACACGCCCATCGTATCCAACTTTATTGATTCACTAAATCTCAGTTTAGATGTTATATTTTGCACACAAGCGTTACATAAAATTGTCGTTATTCTATTTTCGACATTGAGTATGCATCAAATTTACATACAATTTGATGATTGGGATGTAAAATTTTAACACTGACTTTTTTTGTAGACCATCGTAAATCCATTTTACGATTACGACTCTGGCTTATTTGCCCTGGAAATGAACGTCACAGTGACCTCTAGGCCATGCACCACTATTCTTAGTTTACTGGGTAACAGAATCTAAAACGGATTAGTGGTTTCAATACAGGCTTTGGAATCAGTGTCAAATGGTCATGTCATCACACCATGAATGCATAGCTTAAAAAAGACGAATGAATACTAATATGATCCACTCCGCTCATCATCAACTATTGTTTCATTAGAAGAATTGTAGTTGCACCTTTTGTCATTTCGATATTCATGCATAATGCAACTTTGATCAGTGGAAACCCTCATTTTTCATATTAGTACACACTTTATGTACATACTTTACAATTCTAAAAACCAGTGCAAGATGAACTCTATAAAGTGGCGAATGGCATTATGCCCTAAAACCCGAAGCAAAGAAACAAGTCCTTATTTTTCTTTCTTGGTCATCCTTTTATGGTTGTTTTCTAACACAAGTCACAAACACAAATGCAGACAGATATATATACATAAGTTGTGTTGTAAGTTAATACCAGACCTGTACTTGTTATCACTGCAAATAAATAATAGCACTGTCAATGCTAAATTGTTGGTTTTGTTGTGCAATGATGATTAAATGCACTGAAGAGTTGCATTTATACGTGTAAAAAATTCAGGTAGACTATTTCATAAAAACTTTTTCAGACTGACAACTGACTGAGGTACTTGCTGTGAAATGTGAACTAAAAAGAGTTAAACTATGGACGGTAGGAGCGGATGAGAGCGAGTCTGTCCCGTTATTGCCTAAAATACACTTTTTACCATTGTTTATTTTGTCGCTACTTGCTACTCCTTTTTATAAATGACATACATACATTTTTATACAAGCTTGTGTAAAAGTCAGTTTTTCATGTCAAAAATAGAGACACTAAATTATCTTCTTTGGAAGATAAGACCATGTAACAAGGAAAGATTGATTGGTACCATTTGCATTGGAGCGTTATCTTTTCCTTTCGTCTATTTTGATTTGAATACTTGCTTACTGTTGCCATGAAATGAAATAGAAAATGCCAACCGAGTCTTATACGTGTCTACGATGATGACACAAAAAAATGTTTCACCTAACATGTATCTCACACCGAATTTGAAAACTCAATGCAATACAAAATTCAAGTAAAATACTGTGACAATGAAGAAATGTGAAATCTATTTGATTTGCATGATTATTCGAATGAGACAGACAATACATACCTATTTAGACATGAAATGTGATATGTATCCATTCGCTTCAATCCATGACATTTAAGTTTGCTGATGTTAATGCATACATGTATTTCATGTTACAGTGCGTTCATTTTATCATGAGTAAATCCATTTGTAAAGGCGAAAATACGATGAAGGAGACTATCTCACCCCAAGTAATTGGTGCGATACTCTTACTAAAAAAGTCGATGACCCCATTTTTTACTTTGAAAAGTTTGCATGAAATCAAAAAAAAAGCTTTTTATGAGAAGAGTAATGCTTGGCAGACGTACAGTAATACTAACTAGATTGGGAAGAGTCTGATATTGTTTCAGTTGTCTTGTAGATTTTAAAGTGAAAAAACCTCGTTCATTATAAGACTTGAGTTGCACAAAAATAACGAGTATTTAACATAGTTAATTAATTAAATATTGCATTATGGGAGAAAATTCCTTGATTATGAAGTTGGTATTAGACAAGCTACCCCTGAGGGATGTCATGACATTTGGGCGTGTGTCGCCTGATTGTTACGCCTCGTCATGCGTAATTTATCGCAAGAGAAAAGGACGCTCACCAATCGTGCGTATATGGAATTCAACGGTAAAAATTTTCTCGGATTTTTATACAATTGGCTAATAATTATTTTAGATATATAAACCATGTTATTAAGTGACGAAGTCACTTATTAACTTCACGATGTCCGTCTGTCTGTCTGTCTGTCTGTCTCCACAATAACTCGAGAACGCATTGACCGATTTGGACCAAACTTGGGTCAAGGGTACCTGGGGTCATGACCTCATTCACCACAAAGTTTGACCCCAAAAGGTCAACGGGGTCAAAAGTTATGGACCTGAAACTTGTCAAAACTGCCATATATTGTACTTAAATG
>JAQFXM010007979.1:0-11205 GCA_034693345.1 Entomobrya multifasciata
TAACCAAGTTTTTTCTTGGTTTCGGAAGATGTAGTACAGAACAGTGCCTCTAGATATTTATACTATTACTCTATGGTGAGGGAGTTCTCCTCTTGTTCACATGTAGACAAGTCACTATGACAACGCAAGAAGCCAGCACTATGAATAATTTAAAATTCCAGTTTAACTTTTTTAAAGTTCCCATTCGCCTTAGAATAAATAATTTCTTACAGTCTAACATTGAAGAAAACATTGTCAAATTTTTGTTTTGAATTGTACACCTTTTTACATAGATGACAAGAAAAATGACACAAATTCAAAACAATTATTCCAATTTCAATGTTCGTATCCATTTGAGTGTTGTACAAAGGTATATTTTCCATCTTGCCTGTCACTATGACTATGAAATTATGTGCATACTATTTTATATTCTGTTATTCAGTGATAATTTTCATAATTTCGTGATGCCCTGAAGATGGTTGACTGTATACTTTACCAAAACGTTGGTATTAAAAGTTTGTCATTTCAATTTGATGTCCTCAAATATCGTAATTTCTATCCATGCAAAATAATCATCATTCACATTTTGATACGTTTAGTTTATGTAAATCTTACAATAAGAGCGCCAGTGCTTGCAACTAGCAATGCAATCCGAACACTACCTAACCAGTTCGTTATGTAATAAATTCATGTACCTAAGAAGTGACGCTATCGTTGCTGTTGTTTAGTTTACGTGATGAATCGACGGTAATTCACTGCAAGCAAAAATGTGGAATTTTGTGAGTCTATGGAACCATAGGATGTAGCACGAAACTAGTGTGAAGGTCACACATAAA
Source organism: Entomobrya multifasciata (assembly GCA_034693345.1). Taxonomy (NCBI): domain Eukaryota; kingdom Metazoa; phylum Arthropoda; class Collembola; order Entomobryomorpha; family Entomobryidae; genus Entomobrya; species Entomobrya multifasciata. Next base: position 816 of record JAQFXM010007979.1, read on the forward strand.
TATAGGTCTGTATTTTTAATTGGACGAATTCTTGGAAAATTTAGAATGACGGTGTTGGTACTACCATGTATATAGGTACTAATAATATGCTGTTTGGCTCTGGAAAACTTCCCGAACCTCAGTTTTGAACTTTAATTACATATATGAAATAAAAAAGCCACGTGTTGCATACATTCTAATCGAGAGGACATGCTACTTGAAAGATTTTCAGTAAGATTTCTAGGCTTAATTAAAAATTCCAACGTCAGAATTCGTATCGAAATTTGTGCTCCAGTCCGAATTAAGTACCTTTTTAATTGCCATATTTAGAACATTTAGATGTGTGTTCATACAACTGGGTTATTGAGACAAAACAGCAAAACAACCAGTAATTGTTGTAAAAATTCAGCACATTTGCATCCTTCTTTGTATGTTAGATACCTTATCATATCATACACACGCGTGTATCAGTTGATTCGATACCACCAACACAACACTGCCTTTACCTGAGATTCTGAGATACTATGCGAAAAAATACATCGTTGTAAGTTTTATGTTCGTTGTTTGTACATTCACATTCACACTGATCATTGAACTTAACCTACATCAAGGTTGTTTAACACAATGCAATGGTCAAGACCTCCCTGAGTGGTATAACAAATGAAAACGAACACTTTATTGAAATCTGCGAAATTAAACTAGTGTGTTGACACCGGTATAATAAAATAAACCATTATTATACATTTAGACCTTATGAAAATTATGTAACGAATCGTATGGGATTTACGGATGCTGTTATAAATTTATAAATTAGTAGCTCAAAGATGTTCCTTATGAAAAGATGTTCCAGCATGTGTATGTTAATATGACTTGTCTTTTTTGTGACCAATTCATATTTGCTTGTAATGCAATACTTGTGTATGGGATGACAGAAAAAATCGCTAAAAAAGTGAGTTAAAGTTGTTGTGTTTTAATCCTTGTCATTTATTAAATTTACTGTTGGCATACTTGAGAACAGAATAGGTAATTCAAAAAAAGAGTTATCACCCACCAGACCTCACATGCATACTTAATCTTTATTGTTCGATAGTAAATCTTGCTTGAATGTAGCACTTTCCCCAAAGACGCAATTTCTTTCAAAGTTAAATATTTGCTAGCCCACAGTCATGTACACAGTAAGGTGCTCTATGTACTTATCAGCCCACTTATCAGTATTTATTTACGTTTCATAAAAGTTTGAGGATGATATTACACCTTCATTTTACTTTCAACTTTACCCTTGCAGCACACAACATTTCATTTGCTGGAGCCGGAGGACTCATCTCTCTTCGAATATTGCATGTAGGCACTATCCTTCAGTAAAATGTCATGTAGGCGTGACGATCATGAATGCACACGTTACTTCCAACAATAAATTAAGTAATTCCCGAAACTTCATTAACGTTAGTTCTTAAAAATAGAATACAGTCTATATTTCTACAAAAGTTATCAAATGAAAAAAATTGTTCAGTCGAGCAGAGCTTTCATTTTTGTTGTGAATGTTAACGTCAAAGTTGCATGCATCAATAAGGTACACAATAAAATTAAACGTATGAGCACGTGCTCTGATAATACCGAATTGCATGTTGCATTGTGGTGAATGACAAATATAATGACTGCTCTTGTAAAATTAATTATGCAAGCCAGACAGATGCCGAATGGCAAATGCAATATGGCTAGAAGTAAATGTTGTATGGATCATCATCAAAAATGCATTGTGATAATGCTAATGGTTAACCATGGTGATATGCCTATTTCTGGTGACAGGTGATAAAATTAAATTTGTAAATTTATTGTGATTTTTCTATTTAGTCACACGGTGCATAAAGGTATATGTACATGTATGAGAAGTCAGAAACGCACTTTTGAAGGTTAAACTTTGTGTAAAGAAAAATGGCGAGGGTGAGGGTCACGAAAAAGGAAATGCAATGAGTTCAAGTGTACATTTACATGATAGATGACCTAATTATACAAGGTGTTCCATGAACATAAATCGAGCAATCGATGTTATTCATCAATAACCTCACCAAGTTCTATGTATCGGTTGACAATCAGCGTTCACGCTAAAAACAAAGGAAGAATTTTCTGCTTAGTTAGATTATTGATTTGTCGTATTTTCCATTAAAACTCGCTCTTCGTTTGAACGATTTCTTGACTAAATGATTAACATGTTTTCAGATCAAGGACTAGGCAGCCTAATTTTAAAATGCGTGGAAACAATAATTCTGTTTCCCCAGTTTATTTATCAGAGTGTTGGCATGGTAAATTGTATACACGTTTCGTGCTTTTGTAACAATTAAGTTAAAAAAAAAGGACTTTCGTGTCCAGTCTTTTTACTTTTACAGGGTCAAATTTTACGTTCAAAATAACCGGAAACCGGAAGTAGTTCAATTGTACGATGAACTCTCGAAAATTTTCAACTTTAATGAACGTTAATGAGTTTTGACTAAAATGCTTGCAGTGTTTACTATATAAAATGCAATCTTAGCAATTTAAAATTGCTAACTATTCTTTTAAAATATTTTAAATATGTATTCTGCATCAGCATTAGAGAGAACGGTGGAATTAACATGATTTCCTCGTGTTGTACAAAGTAAGCCTAAACGCTGGTAATATATGCAAGTTTTTAGCCGTGTGCTTATCCAAGCATTACATTCAATAAATTAGTTTAGCTTTATTTACGAAAACATGCACATAAATCTTACGTAACTCATTTAATTCACGTAAAATGAATGCCATGTCATAATCGTCGCTTGAAGGGACACCTTGTCCATCGAAGTGCTTGGATGCATTTAAAGCGGAAGCTGTCTCTTGAAAAAGCTAGTCTATGTTAGGTACCCTTTCCAAACCAAAGGTCTTTAGTAACCACTTGTCTACCACGTGAATTTTCTCCTCATGAATGAAAATGAAACGGTTGGAAGAAATCTCATCTCATTCACGTGTTGTATTACGCTACACAGTTCACTCATCCTCACTATATTCATATTTTGACAAAAATTTCAACACTGTTTTGTGTTGAGTGACGCTTTTACTGTGACGTTTTAATATTCAATGCACTAAAACTACAATTGTTGCCCACACAATACAAAGAAATAAGTGAAATGCATGATTGTCATCCTCGTATTTTCTAATGCGTGAAACTTGCTTCTTTTTGTTATGCTTTATTACAGCGGGTAACATATTTCCTTTTATAATTTGCAATCCGGGTGTTCTACCACCCTACCGCCAGCAAAAAAACAAGCTTGCTTAGTAAAAAGGGCTTTTTGCTTGTTGAACGTGTGTGTCTACGCGTCTTCCTTTCCTTCCTGCTAATATGGCATGAATATGACGTGATGGTCTCAGTCTGCTATTCTATTTGAATTGCTCTCTCTCTCACTTCAGAGTTGTGTGTCGATACATTCTAAACAACCGACTAAAACAGTATTGCATATTACGCCTACTATACAAGCTTTTTCTTTCCCTTTCTCCAAAACTGTTTCTTCTTCCCCCTTCTCTCTTTTGGGTTTTCCTATATAAAATACTACACAGGCATTTCACTCTTGTAACAGTTCTCTTCAGAGAGCCTTCCTTCAACGTACCAAACTTTCTACTGAAGACGAAGAGTCGAGTAGGAAAGGATATTTTTTTGGGGAAAAGAGCGATTACAGTTTTACTTCTCTACTCTCATACCAAGCCTATTGGAAGAGAAAACCAAATAAAGTATAACTTGTAATATATCTCAAAGGAATTACCAATTTTTTTTACAAGTAAACTAAAGTGCAAAAAAATAGAGTTATTTTCTCCAATTCAACTTGATAGCTATTTATTTAAAAATAGAAGTAATTTATGCCCAGTACATATCTTGTGTGCACATGGTACAGCAGTCAACATTGTTTCTCGTTTAGTAACAAGCTTACGCTCATAAATTACCTTCACAAAAATTTGCATGTCTAACAAATGAAATAAGTTGAAGTGGGCTGTTTTTCCTCTTGACGTAAATAAACAAACAATTTTTCAACTAGTTTTCATAAAACAACACAAGACAAACTTAAACAAAAAAAGGGTTTGCTTCCAAAATACGCACACACAATTTTACTCTCGTGTATAAATGCAAATATCGAACACGAACAAAAGTCTTCCTTCGCTCCAATAACTTTCTTCCTTCTCTAGTTACCTTGAGTGGTTCCATAATAGTTGAACAGTACTATTTATTCAGATAATTGGTTCCAATAAACCTACTTAAGGATACGTCTTCTTGTTCATTTAACAGTTTTGTACCGCACTGATAGTTTGGTCAATTGAGTGCACGAATAAGTATTTTTTTCTAGACACTTATACAAGCTATTTATATTATCATCCTGTATACAAAATTTGAAAGGAGAAAATAAGAAAGCGATAGAAAAAAAGTCACTATTGTCGAAATAATTTTATCCTAGGATAAAAAAGCAATGATGTCTAGAAATCTGTGCATATCAACAAGTTATCCTTGCTTTGTCAAGGAGAAGGAAAGCGACGGGGAGATGAAAGAAGAGCATTATCCAGTAGAAGCATTAGCAGCACTGCATGTACAGAGCCCTCATCATCGTCACCCTGCAAAACATGAAAGCCACACTTGCCAAAAGCAACCACCACGACATCATAAAAAGAATTATAGTTGCAACAATCATCACAAGCAACAAGAGAATGAGACGCGTAGCTTAATGGGGTCTGCCAAGAGAAATCATCATGCCGGAAATGAATGCCTTTTTGCTTCTTCTACATTCTCATCCAAAAGTTTTCTCCTGGCATTTTTACTTGCTTCTGTGACGTGTGTAAGCTTCTGTTCTGCCAGTGACACATACCAACATCCGTTTAGCGTAGAGGTAAGTTAAAAGCAAAAAAATCATTGATCTAACATTAAATATTACCAATATGTACAAGAGTAAAAATAGAACTATGAAAGGTAAGACTAAAGGTCTCAAAGAAAACAGAGCTTCAAAAACAATATGGCAGAATCTGCCGCGTGCAACCTTTTCATATCATTGGTCTATATAACCTCATTCCTAAATATTTAAAACCTTCGCTTTGGTCTTTTGTAAATAAAGAACTGTTTCTTTTTAATATTTTATTGCTATTGACCATTAACGTTTCGACGATGTACCTAATCGGTACTTTCAATAGATTTATGGCGAGGACGTTGGCCACTGGGAATCTAACATTTGTACATACATTACACTAGGATTAATGCTAGTCATATATGCTTGACTAATTCCTTCCCATTACTTTGAACAATGAAATTGGAATGATGATATATTAACATCTTTACTCCAGTTTTCCAATTTTGCATATATCAAATTTTATGAATGAATTCAAATCGTGTACGCGGTGTCATCTGCTCCTGTCATATACTGTTGAACCTGAAAAGAATACTAATTTTTACAGATTTTCCCAAAGTTGCATTAAAACTTATAACTCGTTGTAGAGAAACCTGGAAGAGCACCTAGAAAAATATTATTTTTAAGTTCACCTCTGACACATAAGACTCATTTTCAACGTTTTTGCTTTTTCCATGAAATATAAGATTTTTTGATATGCATAAATATTATATTCGCACTGAAAGTTTTTTGGTTTTATGAGATTTTTTCCATGCTCAAGTTTAAATCAGAAGCATGTACTACTTTGACATTTTACAATCAGAACAATACCTGAGAGCAATGGTAATAGGATTACATATAAAATAGATGATGTACTTTTACAGTCCTTTGTAAACTTCCATATTTTCTTGCTTTTTCTTACAAAAACTGAGTAAAAATGACTATTTTGTTATGAAAATTGTAAATTTGCTTTTAGTCTGTATTATATAAATATATTTCTGATTCATAAAAATAATTTAGGCTCTTTAAAAAAAGAGTTGTTATCTGCTTAAAGTTATGAATTCAATTGAACAAGTAAGCTAGTCTTCATGTTAAATGTGCTCCCAGTATTTTTAATATGCAAGCAAATGTTACATGCTATTAATTTATTCTTGGAGTTAGTTTTCAGCTTCCTCCATAAAGTTCATACACAACAAGTACATTTTTCAAAAAGAAGGTGATTAATAATTTCATACCTTGTTCCTACTTTGCCCATAACTATTTTCATATCTTCACTTCTGCTGCCTGAAACAATATCCTTATTAGAAAGCAAACTCATCCGGTGAACAGCATAAAAGACACTGTCATTCATCAGCTTTTCAGCTAAAATGAAATGCCATCGTTTTACAAATCGCCTGTCAAATTTCCAGTTTGATCCGAAGTTCCAGATGCTGAATTGTGAACAGGGTTTTTTCAGAGAGAATTCTTTCACCCTAACGCGACGGTGTGTAGATCATTATATCTTTGTCTGCCAGGCCACGGTCAGGTATATGTTTCTTGCAAAAACTATGACGCGCGATAAAGGCTATCCAGGCATTTCCAGGTACAGAAATAACCTGTCAATTTTAAACGTTCATGTTCCAACGAAAACTTTGAAGTGCTTCTTGCATGATTAGAAAAAAATACTTAAACATAATGAGACCAGTAGTACATCATTACCATTACTCAGAAGATTTATTCCAATACAAGTATAATTATTCTCTTGGCCAGAATTTCATATTCCCAAAGGCATTGGTTAGTTTGATACAGAAAGCTTCTAGTTATAAAGTCGTTGTCTTCGCTGAGCTGATCTCCATATAAGCGTATTATGCAAACATGAGGAAGATTTTATTAAGAAGACCGCTAACAGTAAACGCAGCACTCCTTTTAGAGTTAAGTAGGCAATAGTGCTAAACGAAAGGGATTTATTTTATTTCGTGGAAAAGATTTTGTGAGCATAGTTTTAACAAGCTTACCAACAGCACCCCCATATCGACACGGACACGAAATATTTTACGACATCCTGGCTTTGGTTTTTAGCATCTTATAATTTGATTATACTCTCATTTTGATACAAACGCCGAATGCTTTTAAAATACAATACGCCTTCGCTGGTTTTTCTGTTTATGCGGCTCCATGAAGTAAAGCTAGTAATAAAAGGTAAAGAAGCTTACCTTCCTACGCCTATTTTAACCATTTATATTTCACTTCCATTAAATCTTAGAGTCGAAGGAGCAATAGTGTGGAATAGAATTGTTCCGATTCGGGCTTTTAGGACTTCCTTATTTTTTGATACAAGCATTCCTTCTACAAGTCATGTTTCTTTTATTTAAGTGGAATCCTTTTAAGTAACGTTTTTCTATCAAATCTCGTTACTCTCTCTTTGTGTGGGTGGGTGAATTGAGAGGGGACAGAAGCGATCGGTACATACAAACCGGAATGACTGAAGTAGATTTATAACGGGAAGATGCTATTTTTTAAGTGGAATTATCCTCATTTGTCAGCGTATTCAGTTTTTAAAGATGCGGTTTGTCTTGTGGAAATTTTTAATAATAGGTTGTTGCGTCAGCGAAACAAAAGAATAACGATTGTGCACGAATTGCAGACCTTAAACTAAAGGTAAATGGGGAAAGAATAGCCTTGCTTAAATACTTGTTGAATGTCTGGCCATTAATGAGACATAATTTATGGCTATTCATCTCAGCACAAAAAGGTCAAGCATGTTGAAGAACAGTGTTACTGAATGGTTGCTGATTGCATTGAAATTGTGGGAAACTAATCAGGAAAAAATAAAATTAGATAGGATACATAGGAAATTATTTAGGAAGTATTGTAGTTTTATACAGGGGCTGATGCGTCACAAGAATTATGAACTGCTTTGCTATTTTTTCTGTTGTTTTCACACGTATGACATGAAAAAATTTACATATTAATGTAAATAGAAAAATGTATGCAATCTTCAAACTAAAAATAGCAAAAAGGTTCTAAACTTGTAGTATCTTCAGTAAAAACAGTAAGCCTTGTAAAATTTAACTTCTGTAATTACAAGCCTCAGAAGTGTTCAATTTTGTTGTGAATAAAATACTGTTTACTAGCAATTTAAATTCCAGTCTTACACAATTTTCAATTACTTTCTTACGTCAAAATATGGAGATGACGATTACACTAACATATACACGTTCATGATGATTACGTTTTTGTTGTATACGTTTACTTGTGTAATTGAATACAAAAAAGTGTATTGCATAATTTATGGCCCTACATTATTATTGTATCTGTAAATAAAAGTTGCTTAATAAGGGTTTCTACTCTCTACGAAGTGTGAAAAGTGATTTCACTCTCCCGGAAGATAATAAAATAGACACATTGATGACATCTGATTAAACTTTGGATTATTTCCCGTAACAGGAAGGAGTGAAACTCATTGCCTATTAATATACATGGATGACGAAATATTTTCTCGCTAAATTGGATTTGGAACTTGCAACACATTTTTTATCAGTAATATCAGTTAATTTTTTGACGAAATGCTCAGCTCAATTGTCAATGACTCGATGACAAAAAATACTATCATTATGTATGTGTGTATTAAGGTAACATAATATCATAATAACAATAACACTGCATATAAATAACTGATCGCAATGTGTGTCATATTAAAAATAGAATATTTGGTGATGAAATAAGTTATTAATAATGAGTGTACAAGAATAGGCTTGTAAAAATTGTTTTTAGTTTGTTAAAAGATTGAAAATTACTGAAATAATCTTTTCTTGCCCAATGCCAAAATCTGAACCGTTAAATTGAAAACAAAACTTGCTATTCGCTACCTATGTATATAATCTCTGCGTATTAAATCTATGCATTTCGTGGGTAGTATTTTTCTACTAATTACATTCCCTGCCATATTTTACTTTTCACACTTTCGTGGAATCGCATATTAGTAGACATATTTCTATCCCATTATTTCAACACAATTTTCAGAATCACATTCCAGAAATAGCTGGCATCCAAGTAAGTACTAGCATCCGCCTACACATCCTTGCGGTGGTGTAATGCTAAGTGCCAAGTAATGTGTGTCGTGTCACATTCCAAATTCTCAAGATTTCGGACATGGATATGCATAAGGCATAAGCTTTATAAGTATACTAAATGGCTTATCCAAAGTAATCAATATTTGTATGCATGTATGTTTTGTTAAACGTTTCAATAATGATTAGGTTTTAGATTTGATATACTCATATTCACTTATGCTCACATAATACATAATACATTCGACTGTTAAATCATGTACAATTTTGAATTATTTTATTAAGTTTATCATGGGATTTAACCATTTTTTTGATTTTCAGTAGAATGTCAAATTAAAATCTACAAAAATTACGTCAATTGCTACAGCGTTCATTGCTAAATGACCTTTTGAAACTAAAAAATATTTTGGTAAAAGAGTCTTAGTTCTAAGATTCAACCATTATTTGTCGACCTCAATTCCTCGAAAAACTGCAGTATTCCACCCATGCGAGTAACGATCGGTCTGAATTTCAGTTTTCCTTTTTTCAAATTAAAAAATCCTGTGTCAGAGCACAATCTGTTGTGAGAAATCATTCACCCCAATATAAATTCCATTATGAAACAAACAAAAGAAAACATTTCACCCACGTCTTTGGTAAAACACAAACATACCAACAAAAAATGGGAATTTACATTTCAAAAGCAAATCGTACAAAGTCAGAAAGGCGCAGGTGGAGGAAAACCTGAATAAGATCAAGGGAAAGCTAAACAATGAAAACACCAGGGACTTCATTTCTTTAAAATAGGAAAGGTAGCGAAATAGAGAATTCAAAGGTTTATTGAATCGCCGAATAAACAGTTTTCCGAAGATGGTTCACTGTTCACTCCCCCGTGTTTCATTTTCTATCATAAAAGAATTTGTATGGTAAAATTCTTACCGAAGTGTTCATCCAAGCGAAATATTCACTTGAAAAAATTGGTTGGATGGTGAACGCGTGACGCGTATGGTAAACATTTTCTTACAAAGATGCCTGAACGTTACTTTTCCTAGCTCATTTTACGTATGCACTACATACGTTATATTTTTACACGATTAGGAAGTTTTTAGAAATTTTAATGCGATAAAAATTAAACAACTATTATTTATAGCTTGCTCGATGATTGGCTCAATGGTTGTTTACAAATGTTCTAGTAATGTTGACTGGTTATTGTGTTTTTATCATTAATCTAGTTCAATTATAGTATGCAAATGTCTTCAATGGAAATCTAGTACAAAAATTATTTGCAGTTAGACTTCTTACACAGGATACTTCTTAATTCTGTGTATGTAATCGAATTTAATATTTCGAGGATGTTTTGTGCTCATTATTAAGTAGCCGTAAGGCTAATTAATACGGATGCTCTGTTTGTCTGTATCCCGTACGTACGTCCGTTCGTCCGTACGTCCGTCGCCCCGATAACTCGAAAACGGCTGGGAATTTTTGAATTCTGTTTTTTGCAATCGGTACCAA
>JAQFXM010007980.1:0-11204 GCA_034693345.1 Entomobrya multifasciata
TGAATTCCTTCCTGTAAGTCGCAAAATGACTCCCGTGCAGTACCATGTATTTCAAAGAAAATATCCTGGACTTATCTTTTCTAATAAGAGAACGGAATATTGACAACTGCAAAGTCTGGATGATCATAAGCACATCACGAATCCAGCGGATCTCCCTTATCGCTTCATGGGAACCCCATTTCCTGATGACTTTTATAAAACCCACTCATTCATTATCTGAACAGCAGTTCAAGTTCAGATGCAACGTTCAATGTTCAGTTTTACACACAAAACAGCATTTATTTTTACTAGCAATTAATACGTAGTTTTTGAAACATTGAACTAGTGCATAATAAATTTCGTCTTAATAAAGTAGCCATTATTAATATAAGAAAAACTAACAATAATTGCAACACAGTTATAAAAAATATGAATCTGTTAATTTTCGTAGTTTTAGCAGCTTGCATAAAATAATTAAACCGTACACACAACTATTTTAATCTAGTTTTTAGTAAACATTACAATTTGTTCAACCATTTGTTCTCAATTTGGACTTTTGAGTAGTTATTTTGTAAATGACATTAAGAACTTTCAACATATCAACAAGTTATAGTGTCCAATAGTTACTTTTTTACTTAAATCATTGTTTCCTCATACCATCTTCATTTATTTTCATCTATTCTATAACAAAATGAAAAATTCAATTTCTACCAATTTTCAATTTAATATGATTTAACGAGGTTTTTCTTTTAAATTTTAAAGTACACATATTATTGAATAATTAGGATTACTAAATTAAAAATCTGGTAGGTTAACCTACCTAGGTATGCATACATGTATGACGCACTTTAGTGCAAATTGTACATTATTTTATTGTTAGAATATTTTCATGCTAGTACCTAAGGGAAAAGAAATGTACAATCACATGTTAAATTTGAAATCTTTGTATTGTTTTAGTATCCCAGAATGAATGTCTTAGAAATACGATTAAGAATGAATGAACGCACTACATTTTGTGATTTGACTCTTATAACAATTTGAGTGTTTAGATAAGTTCGGATCCGAAAGTTTGAATACTTTTTAACGAAAGCTGTGTGAAGAATGTATAATTTGATTCTGTAAAGTCATGTCAGTAGCTCAAATGGAAATCAGGACACCAGTAGGAAATTGCAGATCCGTTTTCGCAGTTCATTAGTAAGGTAATATTCATAAACAGTTGTTTGTTATGTTCATCCCTGATGTCATCGGAAAACTAAATTCATTTTGTAGTTTCCTTTAATTTGCTTAATCACCAGGATTTTTTTTTTGAAAAACTAATAAAAAATATTGAATGTTTATGCGCAAATGAAACGTTTAGCTCATTAGTACACCCAATTAACTGAAGTTGTCTGAATTATTTGTAAATTTAGTTATTCTTTACAAAAAAACGTCACAATGAAAAATATGCGGACATTTATTGTATCACAGCTATGAAATGAACATTTTTCGGAATAATTCTAAAAAAAATTTTAATCAATATAATTTTATTCAAGTACACTCATTTTTGGTATGAATTAGCATGCGCGAACTGTCTGTTAGCAATGTAAACAAACAGGTAATGTAATGCTTGATAATTTTTGATGTCGATGTTGTAGGGTGCAAACTGGTTATATTGCAATAAATATGACTTGCCCGTTTATTCGACTAACCGAAGACTAAAAATCATTTAGTACGTATTTGTTTAAGTTCTCTACCAACCGAAATAATTTACAAGCATAACTAGCATAAAATTGAATACATTACGCTTTTAAATATTTTTAGACAATTTTTCCTTCCTTTTATTTTTCTTGTTAATATTTAAGTCCTACAAAACTTAACCAACATGCATAGCAAGCCACTTTCGGAAGCTATACAGAAACAGGGTAGCAGTTAATTTGAAAATGAAAAGGATCCTCACAAATGTAGAGGCTTATAATATTTTACAATTTTGTGCTGTGCTTCTGTTTACCTAAAATCCATTCCTATTTAACCTTGATGATTGGCTTTATTCATTAAACAATGTTATTTTATCAGAAGTAGTAACTGGACCGTCAAATTTATTGCCACATCAAGGCATTTCAATGGAGTATAATCTGCCAAGAAATTATTTTCACTAATTTTAACCTTAATGCTGTCACATGATTTAGGTTTTTTTTGCATCCAACACCGGTCGGATATTTTTTTACAACTCCTCTCATATGCTTTTAAATCACCCAGTAGTTTTTAGATGAATGGCTAATGTGGGCGACATTCCACCCAGCAAAAGTAATGTTTCTGCAACCTCATCAATAACTAAATACGCTTTGTAGTCATATAATTTAAATCGTATTAACCATTTACTCCTTCTGCTGATATAAACTAACCAAATGAATAAGACTTGTAGCAATGCTTAATATGCACACAAAAATAAAAGCCTCAACACAATCCTTTTGTATATTATTTGCTTGCATATTTAATGTTTAAAAATGTCGTTAAAGCTTTACAAATTGTATCAATAAAGTTATCGTAATAAAAGTGGGCATAATATTATCACAAAATGTATTAAATTTATTTATATGTTTTGTAAATAATTTATCTCTTATCAGATAAAAACTACATGGATGTGGACACATAATATCGAAGGTAGACTTAATTTTATTTCCGACGTTAGAAGATTTTTATAGCACAACGTATTTCAGCTTTTGTCATGTTTGTGCAGAAAATATCATATTGTTGTATCAACAATGTGTCGAATACATTTGGATATGTGACAGAAATGAAACTAAACACAACAAGGTTATGCGGTAAGGTCAGGCTCGAAAAATGAATCATCAGGCTGTTTAATTTCATCAATAACATGACTTTCACGAAATCCCACAATAAAAATATGCTTTTGGCAATCGTTTTAGTCCAGTTCATTTTCGTAATACAAATTGCTGTTACGCGTAGGACTTGTCCAAGTTATATCTCGAAATCTTGGCAGCATTAACTTATAACTTTCTAACTTACGAAATAACACGCTAAATACAAGCCGTTGCGAGATGGTTTTGCTTGAAGATTGCCATTCACCTTACCATAGCATAGCATTGTATTCTTAACTTTTACTTGGGCGGGGCAGCGTGGCGGAGTGGTTAGCGCACTTGACTAGACCAAATGGGTCCTGGATTCGACTCCTGGTGGCGGCACGGTTTTTTTAGTCATATCAAGATCAGCAGAGTTTTTCCTGTGTCTCTAGTGAAGGCACGTCGCGGATTTGGATCCATTGTTAAGATTAATGAAGTTATTTATAATTAAAATAAGGTGAAGGATTGTTGAACACCAAAGCTGGCAGCCGGTTGGCGCAATTAAAAAAGCCAAGTGGCAATCTGAGTAAGGCAATGTAATAGGACTTTGACGATGACGAGTACTTTAACTGCACTATATGTAATGTTACCACTCAAGATGTTGAAATAAATTAAATCAAGTATTATTATTATTAATAATATTCCTTTAGAAAAGATCAAATAAATTGCGGTGTTAAAGGTTCAAAACATTTACCATAAATAGCTCTTTCTAAAATTAAAATGCGCCATGAAATGTTATATCTAAAATGTTGGAAAAGGCATATCCGGAATATCCGGATCAAAAAAATAGATGATTAGATACCGGACAGATAAGTGTGGTCTGTAAAATAGAAGCATGGTCTAAATTTATATATTTGTAGCAGTGTACTTAGTTAAATGTGGTAACGAATACTAAGCTTATTTCACTAATTTAAAAACAAAAAATTACAAATAAAACTAAGTTCTTGTGTAAATCAATAAAAACATCTCTATTTACAGTAGACAATTTGGTGATAAGGATTGATTATTACGTAGCTGAAAGTATTGACTTTAATATGTTTGACCGTCAAGCTGTCGCCACGATAAGTCAACAACGCTTTAACCGATTTCACTCAAATTTGGTATCGTCAAGGGCTATAAGTCTATTGATTTTCAGCCGATTCATATGTAAGCAGTTAATTAAACAACTAAAACTAATTTGTCAGTTAAATATTTTTATTTGTTTCGAATAAACTGTTTTTGAAACAATAATTCATTTTATTAAGTTATCTACGTACCAGGAAGTGGAAATGTTTTTAAAAACATTTGTTTAATAATTATAAAATAATTTATTCATGATTATTTCCGCAGGCAACAACTTAACAGCTTAGCCCTTTTCAGTGTTGTAAAAGTTACAAAGTATTTCAGCAACATGCCCTTGTCACTTTTCAGACCTGCCCACCTGAAACTGCAACGCAATACGTTTGTATTTCATTATGAGTGTTTGATATTGGCTATAGACTATTACTTTATTAGGAGTAGAAACTGAACTGTCAGATTTAACGACATGTCTAGACATTTCAAAGCAGTCAAATCTTCTAAAAAGTTACTTCCAGTAAATTTTATCTTAATTTTATCACAAGATTTTAGGAATTTTGTAGCACAAATAACATCAGCTCTAATGTTACATTTTAACTCATACATTTTCATGTCTCCAAGTAATTTTTCAGATAATGAATAAATTGATGTCATTCCACCTAATATTAACAAAATTATCATAGCCTCATCAACTACCATGCTTATTAATAACGCAACTACGATTACATTAACAATCGCTTCTTTTCGCTGAACTAAACCGACAAAAAGACTTAGAGTTGTAGCAATAGCAACTATAGATACAACAATTAAAGCACCCAAACATTTTTGTTGTATTGCATTTACCAACGAACTTAATATTTGAAGTTGTCGATAATTTTTTAAATTAGAGCTGAAAAATTTGGCATTTTGTAGCCACGTTCGAAGTAATTGGATGTTCTGACGAAACATCATCATAGAAATCAACTGTATTATCACTCCAATACATAATAAAACATTTACTCCAAAATATAACATGAATATATTTCCAAGGTACACTAATAACTTAACAAAACCTCTTATCATGTACTGCAGAATATTTAAATCTGTTTTTGTACTATAAAAGCATTCATGCAATAGGAAATATCCTACCATAGAAGGTTTGCAAGAATTATTCCAATGAAAACCAATCACAAATATAGGCGACAACAAAATACTCGTTACAAATCCCGAATTACAAAACATCAGCCTTAATTTGTCTTGCAGTGAGGTAAACTCTTCAAACTTTTGCTTGTATTGGTTTCCAAATGTTAAAATATTGTTTAGGTACAAAACAATTATTGGTCCTTTATCCTGCGTAATGTATAGACTAACAGTGCTTAATGTATGAATTAAAAATGCAAGCCATCCCAATAGTTGATCTGTTAAGTTTTCATGAAAACCGACCAAACACTGGAAAAATTGAACACAGGTGGCCAATAGGTGTATTTTGCATTTAAGTTTTAAACAACGTATTTCTTGAACCTTCTTGGTTTGAAACAAAATTTCCTTTTTCGAATTTTCATTAATAATTGATTGAGCTGAAAAGGGAATACAATTGAAGGGCTTTACCAAAGTCATTGTTGCTGAAAGTAAAGATATTTTGTCAAACAAGTTGTGAGTCTTGATTGCCTCATAGGCGAACTTTTTTAATCCGTTGTAGCACATTTTGATAGATTTTAACAATTTCACAAGACCATATATGAAAAATGTAGTGACAGAGTCTAAAGTAGAGCACATTGTTATAAGTTAGGCGAGATTGATACGTCTCTGAAGTTTGAAGATGACTACAAAGCTGGACGACTACCAGGGCCAATATTGCTGCACGTAATCTACTAGCTGCGCCATAGCAAACTTGTAATGGTAAATGTTTTCAACAAATGGTAATCGGTAGAGCAAACGTTTGTTTTAACTGAAAGAATATTCAGATAACATTATTTGACAGCAAAAGGTATATGTCATATGGGCGCATTTGAATGATATGTTTTAATGGTTTTATAATCGTTCATACGGCTGCTTTATAGGTACATATTGGCACCAAGTATAACCGCTAGAAGATATATCAGCATAGAATAAAGTTGACAGTTAAACAAAATATTGTAGTGATGAGGGTTATTCAATATTTGCTGCTCTAACATATAATTCTATTAAAAATACTTTTGGCGAACCCTAAACATGTCAGAGAATTAGAAGAGTTTGTTTATGATAAGGAACTTTCTCCTTTTGACAGTTCAACATAAAAGAGGCAAATATTATGAATCAGGTTTTCGACAAACCTGAGAAGAGAATCCGGGAATCGAGACTATGAAATGGTTATAAAATTATATTAATTTATAATTGGCTTTCATA
Source organism: Entomobrya multifasciata (assembly GCA_034693345.1). Taxonomy (NCBI): domain Eukaryota; kingdom Metazoa; phylum Arthropoda; class Collembola; order Entomobryomorpha; family Entomobryidae; genus Entomobrya; species Entomobrya multifasciata. The sequence continues at coordinate 6,240 of JAQFXM010007980.1, forward strand.
CAATCGTGGAATTTATTTCACTGGATCTCCCGCATGCAAGTAAAATTAAATTTGTGTTTGAAGTAATGTTTTCTGCAAAACTTTACTGACTTTAGTTAATTAGCATCATAATACTAATCACGTTAAACAAAGCTGTTGTAATATAAGTTGTTTTCAGAGTGAAGACACTTATTGTAATAAAAATATAAACTTGCTCATGGTAAATAACTTAAAATAATGTTTTATTTTTTATTTTACATTTAGTTTTAAGGTTGACTTAGTTACTTAAATAGCTTTCATTTTATAACAATTAGCTAAACTAATAAAAACTAACCCATTATTACTTTAATTTATGCATAATCTAGCTCCAAATTCAAAGTTTTCAGAAACTCAAAAACAAATTTACAGGCAAATTAAAGGAAATTTTCAACGCAAGTAAAATAGTACACCTGGGTTGAACAAAGATTGCTAACCGTAAATACTGCTAACTGTTTTATGCTTTTTAGTTGAACGATAATGTTTTTACAAATCAATTTGACAAGCGCTCAAGTTTGATTTCTTGGACAAACAAATCGATGTTTTTTTTTGGTTTTTGGTATTAATATATTTTGAGCGCAAACTAGTTATTGGCAAAACATGCTTAAAAGTCGGTTTTGAAACTTGTGGCAACGCAACGTAAAAGAATTAAACCATGCTGTCATCTTGTTTTACCATTTGATACAAATAACTTTTAGTGCGTAGTTTAATTAGAAGTTAAGGCAGTATTTCGAAAAACTAGGGTTCAACCCACTTGATATTTAAAAAAACTTTTTTGTTCATTAATTATTGTTAATTAACCTGAAAAGAAGGAAACTTGTCAATAACCATGCCACCAGTTGAACCAAAACACAAACTAAACTATAAAAATTAGTAAGCTTTTGTAGTCAAATTTACTAAATAGCTATTTATTATTTGTGATAATACATGCTACTTAAAGAAACTTTGTGTCAATTCAATTGACAACCTAATTCTGGACCACGTGGAGCCATACTCCAAAATTCCTCAGCCCAATGTTTGTTTTAAAATTCATAGAATAGTAAAATGTTTCAAATTTGTATTTGCTTGATTAAAATAAACCGCACCCTATTCAATTATTTTTAAATGCCAGCATACATTTTAGCTAATACAAAAATGGTTGTGATTGTACTTTACAGTTTCAAATTATTTTTGATAGGGAAAAGGTTGCTTTTAATAGATGTAGCTGAAAGCGTTTTAAAAGCAACTTTATGAGTTCAACATGTGGATTATTTGTATCCAAACTATTAAAACCCGCAAAACCGTAACCCAAATTGTTTACTATTTAAGCTTACTTAGTTGTCAGTAATAAAACTCATTTGATTCAAAAAGTTTCAATTTAGAGAACATGGTTCCTAAATAGGATTACGAACGTGCAAGTTTACCATACAATTTTAAATACAACACAAAATGCTAAATTCTACAAAGAATTATCCATGCGTTATTTTGAACAATAAAACTATTCAATTTGTACTCCTGAGGAAAAAATTGGATAAATTTTGAAAGCTTCAAGGACTGGTTTAAAATTATTCGTGGAGCCCGTAGGATTGCTTCACAAAGCTTATTATGCAAATTTGTTGTGGTATCCTTCATATAACCACCACGCTAGAATTAATTGCTAAAACTAATAAAAGCTTTAAATATTTAAGCCCACATTTGAACAAACTTATTTAACATTGTGTTTGTAACATATTGTGCTGAAAATTTGGGTCACACGCGTTCACGTTATGGAATATTGTAAAAACGTAATATTTGGGGATGTCAAATTGAACTTAAAAAGGCTACTTCCCATTTCGTATAAATCGCATTTTCAAGGAAGACATCTTGATAGGTTTTACTGTATACACAAATGACTTAAAGAAATCGAAAAAATCCTAAATGTTTTAAACATGGGCTATTTGAAAACGTGTCAAACTAAAGTTGTATGCTAGTCAATTCATCAAATACTAGCTATACATATTGAAAATACGTAACGAACCAATTAGTTACTAATGAAATCGTATAAAAAACCAAAGGAACAGCTCACAGTTTGCAGCTTAAAAGCATACAGGTCAATTCTAAGGAATTTATGCTCATTAAAGCCACACATATGTAATTCTTTTTTATTTAAATATAATTAAAAACCACAATTCATATCGGTTTTACAAATCACTTATATGTTTTTTAGAAAAAATATTATTTTAATTCATTTAAATTATCTAAGTTTAAAGAGTGCTGATTTTAATGGGATACATGATATCGATAAGCATTGTTGTTGCCAATGAAAACCGTGCTTAAATGATTCAATTTTTCATGTAGTAGTTTTTAAAAGCCTTAAATAGAAAACAAAACTCAAGAGGCATTGACTCCGCCATAAACGCTATCGTAAACCATCAGATAATTTATTGGACTTACGCTTTTTGTATTTCTTGAGTACATACACATGTATCTTGGATTCCAAAGACTTTTATTTACAATTGAAGTTTTAATCTTTTATACCAAACTACAATAACATTACAATATTTTAGGCAACATATTAAAATGTTTTTTAACTTAACCCCATACTTATCTCAGTACTCTATACAAAAACATCTATTACATAATAATATTTGAAATTAAAATTCATTCACAGAATATGTGCATCTGCCCATAAATCTATGTTTGTGACAAACCAAAATGCGTTAACCAATATAAACAACAAAATACATTCTATACACAGAATACATGACATTTTGGCAAGCCTACACATAAAGCCTAAACCACGTAAAATTTAAGTAGGTGGTACCTTTGTTCAATACAAATTTCAAAACGTTTGAAACAATTTAAATACGATTATTTACAATCTTAACCATTGTTATGCCCGTTCAAGTCCAATTAAACTATTAAATTATGAATTCGTTAAACTACCGGTATTAACTAAGCGGGCTTGATTTGCAGCGAATGTGAAGTTTTATAAGCTTAGTTCCTAATGATCAACGTGTGAACATAATTATGGAATTACAAGCAACACAGCATTTGTAATATTTGTATTCATAACAGTTATAAAAATAGTTACCGCATCCTTACTTACAGTAAAGTAACCCCCACAGGCAACTTGTAACTCTTTTTGTGCTCTCCACTTGATCATGTAATAGTATGAACCCTTTGACCTATTGAAGCTAAAATATTGACTATATTTTGTCTTTAGCAACTGTGCACTATATAGTCTTACGTATAAAGCAACTCTTAAAATAAAAACGCCTAAAATCAATAACAACAGAAATGCTGATGCAGTTCCAATAGTAAGAAATACAGGTAAAACCGTACCACAATTTATAGTCAACCAAAAGAATATTGTTAAGGCAACTTGTTCCATCGCCACAAAGACTATTACCAGATTGGAAATCACATTTTGAGTAATACGTGAAAATGTTTGACATTTTATAAAACATTTTATAAGAAAACGTTCACCTTTCTCAACGGTATTAAGAGTTTGTGCATAGTTTCTAAGATGAGTTAGAATAGCAGCAAAATAGTACAAGATGACGTAAACAAACTTGAAAATGACTAAACGATACACAAAAAACATAAATTCAGAGAGTATAACCACTATCATATACAGTACAGCTGGCAACTTTGGAAGTTGAGATAAAACCAATTCCTGGACTAAAATATAATACGGATTAATTTTCAAGAATTGGAACAAAATTGGCGATGGTGTAACAAAAACAACAAATAATAAAATGATCAGTATCATAAGATGTCCAAAAATGTCAACCTCAGGCCTTGTCAGATTAATTCCTGCAAAGTGAAACTTATTTTAAATCAAGTCTATCTGATTTAACATTAGTATAAATTAAACATATGTTTAAATTAAATGTATTCTTACCTAAATTCAATCCCTGCTTGATAAAATCATTTATGCGATGAAGTAATTGTTTATTTTGCATTAGTAGAGCCCAAACCGTTACTGCTAATAAACTGTAAGAGAGGGTAAGTATAACAATGAATAGTTGTATAAAGGTAATATTTGTGGAGGCAGGAAAATAAACCAGTTTCGAAAAAAGCCACATCGTTCCTCCACAAAGTGGTAGAAGGCAGAAGACCATGAACATATATGTTTGGTTAAATAAACTTTTGGGTTTCGATGGAAACAATTCAAATTTAAAGTTTCCAGTGATATCAATTGTTATTTCAGCAAATGTGCTTGGGATTAAGCCATACGTAAATTTGTATACATGATAGGCTTGTAAAAGTAAATCGGTTAATGCAGTTTCGGTTTTCATTTTAAATGTTTTAGGTCGATTAACACACAAATGTTTTTTAGACAAATTTAATTTGGTTTTTTAAAAAATGTTTCCGTATTTGTTTTGGCAATTTTATTAAAATGAGTTTTCGGCAACCACAAGAATTTTAAAACACAACCTGTGGATAAGAGCCGAAACTGAACTTCGGAGCTTTGGGTCAAGCATGCTCCAAACCAATACGTTTTAAATATGTTTTATAGCGTAGCACAATGGGCGTATTTTAGTGATATGATTAAAGCTAAGATTACTGTTTTCTTTGAGTTAACTCCTATTTAAATTTGAAATCTATTGGTCAAATTAGACATTCATTTAATTAAAATAACAATATTGTTTTTGTCCTTGATACTATTGGTTGTACAACTGTAAGTGTAAAAGTATGCTCACATTTTTCAATGCGTTGATGATTTGAATGGTGTATAGATTGTTGGTACCCACTTAAAGATTGAAAAATACAATGCGTCATTTTGGCGTAAAGAGACTTTTTTTGCCACAAAAATAATATTTTAAGCAATAAAGTATAACCTTCACTTCAACATGTAGAGGTTGTTAGTTTTTATAAATATTGTGTGTTTTTAACAATTTGCAATCCTTGTTTTTATGAGTTAACTGTTTTACTTGAGCACCATCAAAATAATCCAAACCTTAATAACTATTTCGACACAAAAGA
>JAQFXM010007981.1:0-11200 GCA_034693345.1 Entomobrya multifasciata
GCATGTAGAGCAAGGAAACGGAGAGTGCACCGGAGAGGGATAGATTCTGGGTGCGCGAGGTGCGGGCTTGGTTTTTTTAAAAGTCCCTCACCAAGTGCCTCATCGAAAATATAGTGATGTTAGTGTCGCCTTAAAACGTTCTCTTTAACCAACCACTTTTTCCCACTTCCGTTCTCGTTTTTTTTGGCGTTGGTGGTGTGATGGTTTCCAGTCCCTATGTATTATGCACTACCAATTTCAGGCAATATCTTTGCGTATTAACCTCACTAATACTAGGAAGTAAGCCAGCAGATCAGACAGGAAAACAACTGGCTAGCCATGCATAAACAATCCAACTTGTTGGCTAAACGAGTTGTCATGCTATAATATCACGTCTTCTCATTTTCACTAGTGGTATCATCATCAACGATACCATTTTGTTAAGTTTAGTTACACTGAAACTAAAATGTACATAATGGCAACCAGAATCAGTGATTTTGTATTGGTGGCTGAGCATTACCGACAAATGTCTACTTTCATCTCCTCATCATTGAGAAAATAAATGGTAACAGACTAGGAGAACGCAACGACAATACATTCTCCCCAAACTTTTTCTGATGATCATGACGATAAGTTAACTTTAGTACAGTAAGTAAACAGAACTAATCTACTTCTAACTAGTTTGTGTCGTAATAATTTGTATTATAGTTTAACAGTTCTACTACCACTAACTAACTGAGTGTTTGTTTGGTTGGTTGGGATTGGCTGTGGTAGTTTTGTTGAATGGCGTAACTTTTTTTGGAAGTCAGCTGAAGGGTAAATACGTAATCAAATGAATTCTTTTTCGGTGCCAATGTCTTGTTCTTTTTAACACACATGTTACATGTTTCAGGACGATGATGCCCGTCATATTATTCTTTGGACATATGTACATACATATATTATGTTGCAAAGCTGTTGGAAAGTTGTGGAAATTGAGAAAAAAGTAGATTAAGTTTTATAGACTTGACTGGAGGCTCATCAGTGGTAGCAGCAGAAGTATTGTCGAAATGGAAGTTTTTCCATGTAAAATACAGTAGTACGGAAAGTTTTCCTGTGAAATTGAACTGACAAACATGTTCCAAGTGTATGTGCTATACATACTTGCAGTTTACATAGTGCAATGAGAAAATAAATTGCAGAAGATGACGTCCCTAACGTGCTATAACATTTTCTTATCTTTCTTAAACTCGAAGTTTTGAAAGAGTTGTCAGAGAACGTCATAACTATATTGCTCCTGTCATTACATTTGTTGCTGGTGGAGTAAAGTGTATGCGGAGTATATGATATTCTGCTTTTAGTTTTGAATTTCACCGAAAATTGTTGGAAAGTATACATGAATAAAAACTGTTCAATTAAGTTATAATAATTATGCATTTTGACTTTTGCTGACGTTTAATTCGGCAGTCTATCTTTCCAATTCACTGCCCGATCCCGTAGTGCTGCAATTTTGCTTTCACTGACCTATCAATATTGTTGGGAAATCAGGTATAGCTGTAAAAAAATGAACACGGCAATAAATATTTGATAACAAAAATGTGATATTTATTAAACAATCGGGAAATTCGAATCAAAAATAAAATATTAGCGAAGTATTTCAAAATACATTTCACGCAACTTAAGTTTTCAATTCTTGAGTCATAATTTTACCTATTCATATTCAATAGATACAAAAAAAATCTGTTTATCATAACAGTCCAATCTTTTACTTTCACATGGCCTTTCATCCATCGTTGCTATGCTTAGAACTTATTTATTTATTCTACTAAAGTATTATCGGCTATACATGTGTAATCCATTTATAAGCATTGATATTACCACATAACTATTTATATTGTCCATAATTTACTTCCGTTCCTGGAAGAAAATTCAATCATATGTTATACAAAACGGACATCCATTTCAATAATACACAGATTATTTTATTATTTATTATGTTGTTGCAATGTCCTCATACTCACTCACGCAATGAAGACACAAGTGGCACCAGATTTTCTAAACAAAGTACTGAGTATTGCAAAAGAAAAACCTCAAGCTCAACACGAAAAAAAAAACAAATCTATTACGGCACCCGTCTACCAATAACAACAAAAGTAGTTCCACTTTCATACTCTTTTGGTTCTTGAGCAACACCAACAGTTTCTCTTACACATTCCTACTCAGAAGTTGTGTTTCTGTTATTGCCATTTCTTTGGGAATGACCATTTTTCGTGCAAGTTCAGCAACAACAAATCCTCCTCATACTTCTATTTTCTTCTTTATCCGCCACCTTCACAACCAACTATTCCAACTTATTTTTACACAAAGTAGGAGAGCAATTGGAAAAAAGGAAGAAAATCCATAAAAATAACAATATAAGCAGCACAGTAGTAGCACCAACAACAACAGCAGTAACAATAAACTTCTTGCCACACAAATTCCTGGAAAGAAGACACGCCAATACTTCTGCTGTATTTGTTCTTTCATAATAAATACCAACATAACAAGCGAACACAAATTCATTCCATTTCATAATCGATATACTACAAGTCCTTGAGTATTTTATGTATATGTATGCATTATAATATTACTAACATGAACTCTGCTCACTCTACCTAACTATCTACTAAGCAATCATACAAAGAAACACACGAAACTTTTCTTGAATACTGTTCTTCTTCCACTGGCTGTGATTTCAAAAAAGATATTTTCTCTAACAAATACTTCAACATCCTTTACGACGACTATACGACAATTTTGGTTTACTTTATCCTGCTTTTCTCAGAAAAATGTATTTTTTTCTAAAAAAACGACAAAAAAAGTATTCTACTGACTTGTATTGTGAAAAAAATATGTATTAGCTATACAATAGCTTCTATTTCTGTTCTCCAGTCAGATACATGAATTGTTTAACAACAACCTCACCTAGTCGAGTCTACTTGTGTAAGATGTTGTAAAAGTGATGCAACTCAATAATGAAATAGAGGTACATTTGTATTCTTGCTACGATTGTGCATTTACCTATTTTCCAATACGTACTTTTCTTATCCCCATTCTCTCTTTACTCGAAAGACAAAATTGGCTAGTTCTACTTCTTAAGCTCTTATGTTGAGATCAGAAAGAAATGTCACAAAAAAGGGTAAAGTACAATATATATGGCCCCATATAAAACCCAATACGTATAGTTTACAGCGGCTTTCACTTCACCCATTATTTTCCTTGACGTATGGTACGATACACTATTCCCCCGATCTTCTTAGTTTTTGTAAACGTAATAAGTAGCAGCAGTCAAGTGTGTACACTAACTACCACTGTTGCAAAATGCAACAGTCTCTGTTGTATTCTTATTTTCCACTCTCTGCACGCTATGTGTATATAGCCAAGAAAGGTAAACTTAATGACCCTCTTTCCTTTTCATTGCTTTTTCCTTTTTTTTACCACCATCACTGCCACTAGACCATCATCCATCTATTCTTCATCATCATCAGTCTTAGTCTTTTCTTGCCATACTGCATTATAGAAGAGTCGAGAAACGAAGAAAAAAGTAACAATAAATGAACCTGTATATTACTGTACCTATAATAGTCTGTGTTCATATGTTATAATTTCCCTTTCTTCAGTTATTGCCTTCTTTCCATCCTTTTCAACATGGAAGGCTAAATGTCCCAAGTGATTGAAGTGCCTTGGTTATACCTATTGCTCTCTAGCTTGCTTCATGCCTTTTTTATCCTTTTCTGTCTCCGATCTCACGTCCAATGGCATATCATTGAAAGTAGCAGAAGAGCAGAGAGAAAACCTTTTGTGTAGTCCTTTTCTCTTTCTCTTTTGTACATAACTTTTTCTAAAAGGCCACATGGCGAGGGAGACTATCCAATTGAGTTTACTATAAAAATTGTATTTGCACTATGTACTGTACTGTGTTGTGTTTGCAATCAACAAAGGAGAAAGGAAGCATGTGATTCTTTTCGAAATGTGTGTGCATACGATGTACTTTATGTACATGTTTGAATGTTTATATTTATTGTGTGCTTTGTCGATTTTGTATAACAAAGGCAGAAAAAAAGTATTAGCAAGGCACAAAAAGGGAAAACGAGAGTGGCAACAAACACAGCATGTGTGCAAAAATGAAAGAGGGAAAGTTGAAAGGGTGGGAAATGTTGTACGCAGTACAATGCATAAAATATCCACTAAGTCGATGATGTCTACCTACCTTCTATACACCGTGGAATTAAAGTAAATATAACGAGTTAATACGATGATAGATATAAATAATAACACATGCATACATTTAGGTTTTTACATATAATATGTAGCATTATAGATAATAGAACAAGCATTGTATTGCCGTAACGTTATCGCGTTTTTGTTCAGTAAGCAGGCGTGCGAGTGGAAGCCATATGCACATGGCATACTGTTGGCGTGTTTTGTTTCAGTTACAATAATATACTTTCCTTCTACTACTACCACCACAAACCATAAACTTGAAACTAAGAGTGAGTGAATTTTTTTGCGACTCTTCATTCCCTTTTAGCCACCTTCCTTCCTCTTTTTCTAGCGGAGGTTAGAGGTTTTCCATGTGGCATTATAAAAAATCATAGTGGTAACAGCAGTGGTGGGTGACTGAAGTACTACACACTAGGCCTATGACGTTATAGGGCAGGCAAACAAAATGCAGGTTATCAATTGGGGTCAAATGTGTCAACATGAAACGCAACACCAGCAAGCCAACAGGGGTAAACATACGATCTATAATATATTACATATTGCAAGCATACACGTAAATATTTAACATGTAAAGAGAAAAGCATGTTTGATGGTGGGTTTTCATTTCATTCATATTGTATAGCGAGTAGAGAAAGCAAGCTTTTGTATGTTTTAATACATATACTTGTACGTATGTTTGTTATAATTGACTAATAAATATAGTACAGTGAAATGGTAAACATGTCATATCAATCCGTAGTTTGTGTCGTTGGTGGGTAAAATACTCTCATTTCATCAAAAAAGGAAAAATTTCATTATATTCATTAAACATTTTTGGCAGAAAATGATGATAGGTTGGCCCAACAAAAATGTTCTAAATGTTCTTTGCATGTGATCTTTTTCCATGCAAATTAGGTATGGCACGGTATGGTCGGCTCAATTTTATACATACTGAGAAATATAATTTTGATTGTGTTTTCTCCTCTAAAAGGTTTCCACAAATACAAAATAATCATCAACATTATCAACGATGTATGTATGGCGTGGTGTCACCAGCTATACTTCCAAACTTTTTATTTAAAAAAGTGGAGTTTGAACCAAAATATATGATTTATGTAGAAAAGCAGGCAAAAATGTTTTTGTAAGTTTAAGTCATGCTTTGTAAATTACACGATAAGTATCTTGTCGCAGTAGTTTGAGTTGAAAATGCTCTAATAGCCTCATCTATGCACGGGAAAGAAAGATATGGGAAATATGTGCTAGAAAATTAAATATTAGAAGAAAATTGACTGTGTCAGCGTGAACCACATGTGAACGAACTAAGCGATGAATTTCGATAATATTCGTGCCTAATATTTCACCTGGGTTTTCCCTTACTAAAATAATAAAAAGGTGAAACTTCTTGATGCTAAGTTTATTAGCATGACTGTAGCTAATTTACCTATTATTTAAGTACACCATAAATTTTTTAGAGAACCTGAGACAGAGGTTCACCATGTTTTTTTATTTACGTGAGGAATATACATTAAAACTATATTGGATTTTTTCACAACAGCACAAATTGCCTTTCTTGTTAGGATCCAAACGGGTAGAGTTCTAAGAATCATAAGAGGCATGTCCACATAGCTCTCTAGCCTTTTGAAATAAGATTAAAATAGCAAAATAAATTACCTTTGAAATAGCTTCCGTCGTCATCATTTACACAGTGTCGTTCTTCATTCTACCACTTAAAACGGTTGTTGCTTTCACACGTTGTTTGAGTGTTGAGGAAACAAGCAGCTTGTAATTTTGAGCGGAAATTGGAAAGTAGCATGGCTTTCTTTTGTGATCATAATGATGGTATAGCCCCTATTTCTATTGTGAGGTGTCTTGTTGAGTGACTTTAATGGAGATTGGTAAATGCATGCTTGAAATATATTCAAGGATTCTTACTATCATCGAATATCACGTAAGGGTAATCATATACAATAGTGTAAGGAGTAGACAGGTACGCATACGTATACGTACAACAAAACGAAGTTTCTGAAAAGAAAAGACTGTTTTGTGCTATTATGCTTTTAAGAGGAAAATTATTGGAAATGTAGCAAACGCTTTCCAACTAACAGCAGTAAATTTTGTCCAACTGGAAATTATGCATCGAATCAAAGAAAGAAGACAAAACATGGAACAACTTTTAACATAGTGCATGTATTTAAATTATCCTAAAAGCGAAAGGAAGCAAAAACAACACGAAAGGCAAAAACCAACACCTACTTTATATGCACTAATAGAAAATGTCTTTTTGATGGTGAAGTGTGTGTGGATTGTTCTTGGAAATTAATAGTGACACAAGTTTGTACTCAACATCAAAACATCAATATCAAGTTGCTTTATTTCAAGTTGTTGGTAAAAACCCTAAATGAAAATAAATTCACTGCAACTTGCTTCGTAGGAAAATAAGATAGATCGGATTGATTTTCAATCATTTTACGATTCGATTGTTGTTTCTGCTATTTGTGATACTTATGAAATATTCCCGTTCACCTAGGCCTTGTTACTATATTCGATCAGCAAACGTCTCTTCAATGCAAGGGTAAGTAAATACTGTATACAGACATAAATGATAAATTGGGTTTGTGATATATCTTGCGAAGCCCCAACTCATGGACAAAATCCACCTCGTTTGCTTAATACGACACCCTTGAGAAATAGAACAGCAAATAAAAGTTTCTATATAATATTATTCTGTACAAAATGAAGAGGAAGGCACGAAGAGTCGACATGCAGAAAATTGTGTAACGTTCCAGTTCTTTCGCATCTCGTTTAAAGTAGGTATGTTTGCTATTGACAATTTGAATCATTGAAACAGCGTTTTTAATGCAGAGAATTTGAATTAAATTTATTCGAAATTATTTGGCTCTTTGGATGAAAATGATACAAAGATTTAGTTTGGCTGGAAATTCATGGAAAGGTGTCTGTGACTATTACCATGTTTTAAGAACCTTGAGTTAAACTTAGATATCATTTTATGAATATTTTAAATTGTCACAAATAGTATATACATATCCCCCGCATATTTGATATAACTAGTAGATATATAACGATACAACTGCATAAATTTCGGCAAGTAAAAATGCACGTTATTAAGTATTACGTATCAATGTATGTCTACTCTCTATATTGTATATGCCACATTATCATATGCACACAAATGCATTATAATGACGTGAACGTCCTCTCTGTCGCCTCACGCTGCTGCTACAGTGAACCAAATTAATTCTGACACACGTTTAAAGAAACGAGCTTCTCCTTTGGAAAATAACCCAGAGCAATAAACACGCATTAGCGTAGAAGTACTAAAATAAGATAAACAACAACGCACACACCAACCCAACTAGCGACCTTACGTCATTCACAAATATGTCTTGTGCTCAATTACCTCTTTCGCCACCCTTTTCTTAAAATAAGTCACGAGAGAACCTCTTATCATGCATATTTCTTCTAAAAGACATATCATCACCAAAATTCATGATCATCTCAGCAGAAGCAACGTAAAAACATAACACACTCACGAATAAGGAGTCAGCAGTCGTTGCCATTGCTTCATTTTTAGTTTCCTCTCCCCATGCAGCTTCGTTTGTCGTAATAGTCATAATCCAATAATGATTTGATTACGTACTATGTACCTAAATAAAAGATGACGATATGATAAAGTCATGGACTATGTGACTTGTCCATGAAATAAGTGCAGCCTAGTACTTTTGCTATTTATATAGCTTAAACATACTTTTGAAGATTTATCAAGGAGACATATGAAAGCGAAATTTGTTTCCCAAGAATTTCGTCAAACCAAGTTCCAAGTCTTAGAATTACAAGAATTTTACATTTTTAGTAACCCAAATATCAATGTCAACCACTCATTTCTTTTCGTCAAATAGACGCCAAGTTCAAAGTTAGAAAAAGATAACAATCAAAGACCAAAGTTATCACTGTGACATTACTTACTGTAAAGCCATTGCGTCATTGCTCTTCTGTCGTCGTCACTTAATCAAGAATCATTTCGCCCAAGTCGAACCAAAGTAATGAGTAATTTATTTAAGAATCATGATGATATTAAAATAAAGAAATTATGATGCGATGATGTTAAGGCTGGTAAAGTAATTGAGGCAGCGGTAACAGCAGGGACAAACATGCGCATGATATTTTGCAATGATAACATTTTATGTGAGTGTTTGTAGCAAATCCAAAAACACGTTTTTTATTCTTCTCGAAAATTCAATGTTACAAAACATGCAAGGCAAAACTGTAGACAGATTAGATCAGTTTACGTCAAATGACGTGCCATATATCGCACCATTTAATGTTGTCTAAAAAACCACGCATCTTTATAGCCAGATTGTACTATCAGACTTACACTAAACGATTCTAATGCAATGGGTTGAATTTGAGTCGTTATACGTCGCGTCGTCTCTTTTTGATTAGTTTACATTTACTAAAAAATTATGCATACGATGATTATGTAAATTCATAATTAGCAGTGTCAGTGTACAGTGTACACATCCATTCACAAGGGACACAGTTTCTTTCTGTAGAAATGTTGGTTTGTATGTTGCATTGTAGTTTGAAATAATTAGTGTAATGGCGTTATGCGAACAATTATTCTTTTTCGATTAGTAAAATATTCTACTGTTGGCCAATCATTTTGTAGGTTCGATCCATTTACATACATAGTCAATTTAATCGGCTTCCCGTAATGGAGCACACATCAAATGAAGCGACCTCTCCTAAAGCTATAATTTTATCAATTTTACTCGATCATTTCTATGATTGATGTGTTCGCGTCATCATTCTCATCATCATTGGCATATTAACCTTGTGTAAAACATGGAAGTTAGACATGCACCAATAATTACACAAGATAAAAATTATTTGTGAACTTGATTGGACTGCTGCTGAGATCCTGCATGTGATGCTTGATTCGCCATATCATGATGATGGGCAAAAGCTATAAATACATCTTTCAATGCTAAACTAAGTTGACATATAAACATTTAATGATAAGACATAACATCATCATATTATAATCAACGAAAAATTCCTATTTACTCACTGTGAGACAAGTCCATCATCGTCATCAATTCCATAATGATGATAATGACAGACAACTTAGTCCAGTGAAAGAGGAAAAGTCTAATTTCATAAATCTATTTACATTTCCTATTAATAACCCTATAATTTTATATTGTATGTATGATTATTATCTATATTCTCTATTAAATAGCATCTCTACTCACCAACTATGAAAAAGCTATGCCATTAAAATTCAAGTACTTCCAATATGACTGCATTTACTGATAGGTAATGTGTGTTGAATATGTATACAAGCTCAATTATTATTATGCAAATGATATCAACGAGTTTTTTCTCTCGAATATCATCTCAGTTCTCAAGTATTTACGTCATTCGTTTCATCCGCGACTGGTATCATCTTCCTCCAATAATCTAATGAGCCTTCACGAACAGCAGCGCAAACAGCTTAACTGGTGATGATGAAGCCGAAGAAGAAGTATTAGTTTTTTATGAGAAACTTGTACATTTTTTCTATTTCAATTCCAGTTGAGTCCTTTATGTCAAGTTTGCATTTGAGAGTATTCTTACATTTTTGTGTGTGCATGCTATTGTTCTACTCGATGATTATCATGATGACTGACTGGTGGTGATGACGAAAAAGTTATGTATTCCAGATTCCAGTGTGATGTTGTTTCTCAATGAATTCTCAACACTTCTCCAACAAATAAGAATCTTTATTCTATAGTGTGATGTTGGCTACACAAAATATATAGTTGATATTGTGCATGAAATTAAGATCACGACGGCTTTGGCTCCGATATGATATGATGCAGTGGTGTGGGTTTCAATCTTTTGTTCCAACTTCTTATCGCCTGGTCGGTCGTGGGAAATGATCGTCGTGACCATGATAAACATGTTTATGTTTTTTGTTTCATTAGCCTTTATACTCGGATCAAAAACATGAATGTGAAGTGGGAAGAATCGTCATCGTCATCATCACACAATGCAATAGTCATCACGGTCAAGAAGAGCATTTAGCTTAAGAATCTTTTTTTGGAACATAAGCAAAAGGCGTATTTTATTACGTAGATGAATCTATTCATCTTAGTTATAATTTTAGTTTGTTTGTCTGTCCGTCCGTCTGTCCGTCCGTCTGTCCGTCTGTCTGTCCGTGTGCGCTCTAACTTTGAAACACGTCAACCGATTTACTCCAAACTTGGCACACAGACTCCTCATGTCAAGGGCTCAATTGCTAGAAGTTTTCAGCTTCCGGGGTCAAACCACCTGGGGGCTGGAAGGGGTCAAAGGCCACATGTTAGCTAATGAGCAAAAAAAAATTGTATTTTTCGATAGAGGGGTCAAAGTAGATCATTTTTTGTCAAGGCACCACGGGTCAAATCTGACCAACAAGGTCACTAAGGATCAAAAAAGGTCACTAGTCAAACTTCAGCCAGACTGGCCAAACTTCAGCCAGACTGGCCAAACTTCAGCCAGACTGGCCAAACTTCAGCCAGACTGGTCAAACTTCAGCCAGACCACCCAAACTTCGGCCAAATGATCCTAAACTTCTCCCAAGAAATGTCAAACTGTTATCACGCCCTTTTTCCTGGTTCAGAACCTATTTCCGAACTACTCGTAAGTTGACTGACGATCAATTTATGAATGTAAGTTTTCCTGTGTACTCAAAGAAGCCCTACGCTAATCTAAATGCCTAATTGTCAAGTCAATAAAAAAGATTAACAAAAAATGTGATCAGAATTAGCAACAATGCCAATTTAATTTTATTATAATTTAAAATTCAATTAATTATGCTATTTATACATAAGGTTAACAATTTTTTAAATCACTTTGAAAATACAATACAAACTGACTTTTGATAACTATAATAAGTTTCATACAACCAAGCATTGGCTTCAAAGTTCGTGAAACAACAATCAATTTGAGTGGCAAG
>JAQFXM010007982.1:0-11200 GCA_034693345.1 Entomobrya multifasciata
AACAGCCAATGCGTTTTCGAAAAACCTAAGAAAACTCAAAATCTTTCCTCGTTTTTATAATTAGTATACACACTGTAATAAGCAAAGCAATCATAGAACTAGATTTTTTGAATTCACATCAAGGCATAGTGATAAGTCATTATTCTAGTTTTTATTTCAGATAAATATCCTGATTTCTCACCAAGTCATATGTAAAAAAGGAAGCATCGTACTTTTCAAAATGTGTTGGATGAGATTTTTTAAGTACCACCTAAGAAACATTCATTTTAGGGATACGATTGTTTTTTTTTGCAAATCCGCATCAGTCTTATGACTACCAAATATAGAAACGATTTCCAAATCTGGAGTCAGTTGAATTAGATTGTTGGAAAATACATATTTGTGAGCGATTATGTAAGCAACATTGTAGCTAGTGAAGAGTCGGTTGAAAAGTGAAGGTTATTTTTTGTCTTTTTCTTTAAGTAGACCTGTTAGTTTATTTCAATGCGGATTTTAAGTCAAATTAATTCTATTTTGGAACTAGTTTTTCAGATGGTTTTTTATAAATTTTTCGCAATAAACTCAGGCGTATTAGAACCTACTCAAATTACAGTTCTAGAGTATGCGGACATAGTAGAAAATTATTACTAAAAAATCCGAGAATATTTGCGGAATGTGCAGTGCATTTTGTGAGTCTGTGCTTTGCTGTAGAAGAAGCGAATTTTTTTAAAAATGATAAATTGAATAATTGATACTATTTGTACAGCTGCGTTTTCACATATCCTTGTTTAAAAGTCAGTTGATAAGCTAGTTGGTTGAGGTATTTAATAATAATTTACTAAAATAATAATTAGTAGCTAAAACTGAAAGAACTAAATAAAACGCATTAAGTCCATTCCCCAGAAAAAAGAATAATTTCAAATGCCTGTAACTAAAAATTAAAATGGAGAAATAAGCTATATTAAAAGTTTTTACAAATAGTTCGACAGAATGGTTTTGCGTACTTAGGGTGAGGAATGTTAAAACTTTGTGGAATTTAGTGAGGTGTAATTTCTTGACATTTATTGTTTTGTGAAATGCATTTCATTTTGTATAAAAAATAAGAAATTTTTTACAGAGTAAAATAAACTGCAGAACTATTTTAGCAGCGTTCATTTTTGAGGATTTTGATTTCAAATTTAATTGCTGATTACATTTTGTTTTACAAGGTTTTATGATTATTTAACTGAACTATGAGTTTTGTAAACAAATAAATTAAATGTAAAATATTTTCTAACGCTCGCTCAGCATTAAAATTCCGTAATATGAAAATATGGATAAGACTTTGTAACGACTTAAAATAATTTACTTGTATATTGGTCACATAATGTCATACAATACTATTTAAAACGGTAATTTAGAAGTTCATAACAATACATCCTTCTATGCTCTTGTGTAATCTAAAAAAATAAACGAAGAAATTTGATTGTAAAGTATATGGTTTTGAATTATTTAGTGCGATGTTATTTTGAGATAGAACTTTATATTTCTATAACAAAATATTTCAAATGTAATACATACTGTCACACAACCTCATTTCAAATGCATTATATAAATTCTTCATTCCATGCTAATTTCTAAAAAAGCCACTCAATGTACAAAATTTGTCACTCAATATACAGAACTTTTGTTATTCTCTTAATCAGTTTCTTGTATGACGAATATGGAATTATTGGCGGGCGAGCTTTGCTCTCAAAACCGTCAAATAAAATCCCCTCGGAGGGAACTAACTAACTAATTTTGAGATAGTGATATGTACACTTTCCATAAGCTAAAGTATAAATCATACGATAAATCTTTATTTTATATACATTTCCAAAAAATATTGCTGAAATGGGTACAGAAATTTCGCGAAAAATTATTTATGCCGATTTCTTATAGTTATTTTCCCTCTTTACGGCTGAAATTGAGGCTTGCATTGTAATGTAACGTCATTTTTGCAAATAAGGGATCACTCGTGATGTGGCTTGTATTGTTTTTTTATTAGAATTTTTTCGGCGCGTGTATTTTAGTTATAATTTTTCTTGATTTTTCCCCAATTATTGAAACATACTGGTTTTATTACATATTTTCGTTTTTTATTTTTCATAAGAAACATGCTATGTAAGGAAAATATTCTTCGAATTCGAATATCCACCTACCAAAACAACTAATAACTTTATGTTAAAGACCTTTCTTAATTTGTTTGCACAAATTAAAATGTTAGCAATGTAAAAATCAAGTTAGCCGATTCATCAATGAATTCTAGAAATGTGTGTCGAGAAATATTGTAAAATGGATATCCAAGATTCAATAGCAATATTTCACAACTATCAATCTGTTTCCTCAATAACGTACGTCGTTTGCTTAGTTTTTTGTGGAATTTTTCAACTGAATAAATGTTTCGCACAACTGACCAATTTTAGTGGATTCAATATATTCCAACAAAAGGGGTGTACCCAATCCAGCAAGAAATATAATTAAACCTAAAATTCCACTTTCCACCAGCTTGTCTGATGCGCGAATAAACAAATATGATGCGACAATAAATATACTAAGTGTGTAAAGGTGATGTGGTGTAACCAACAATGATGCCGCAAAGTCGTTAAACATCTTATTCATGAGAGCTTCCATTCGAATAATGTGAATGTATTCATTTTCTGATAATATCCCAAATCCACGTGTTATAACACGCCGGCTTGTTCCTTTAGAATTGTTTTTGCTACTGAATACTGCAACTGGCTGCAGGTTTACCAAAGTGTCAATGAGTGGTAATAAATATATCCCGGTTGCTGCTAACCCAAAAAACGCAACGCTTGCCGCACTACTTGCAGCCCAGCCCAACAGTAAAAGGTATAATGCGGAACTCCTATCCCATTTCAGTTCAACTTCTAGCCAGTCTTTTATTAAAATATGGGTTTCATCTGTTTCCGTGGTTAAAACTGAAACAAACGAAATAGGTAGAACGATTATAAGTATTGACAAACACAATACCAATTTGTTGCACAATTTAACTTGAGTGTTTGTATAATTGTTTTGTTGCATTCTCGTAAGACGATCATTATATGAATTGAGCTCATTAAAAATATGACTGTATTCCAAAACACGGTTTTTTGTCCAAATTCCAAATGTAAGCATGGCTAAACTCAAAACATTTTCGCCCCATCCTATCATATAAGATATTACTTTTGTTGGGTTATCGCAATCGAACATTGGTTCGTTTATGAATTTATTGGCAAGGTGTACTGTAAGAAGTGTTGGATAACAGCCTAGGGCATATGTAAGTAGTTGTCCATTCCATTGTAAATATAATGGCGTAGGAGTAAATTTTGAATTCTTCGAATTCCACTCGATGTAGGAAGCAAAGAAGATGTATTTCATTAAATACATACGAAAGATGACGTTCACTTTACAAAAGTTCGAGATCATGATTTTTTATTTGGTTCACGATATTCAAGGATTCGAAGAAACGTTTTGGTTAAATAATTCAGCACAAGTTAATAACGACTAATTCTTACGCTTATAGAACATTTATATCAAATAAAAACAGCAAGCCTCTGTGACTAAGCAAAGTAAAAAGTCAATGCGCAACTGATATTGGATTGGCATTTACTTTTTAAACTTTAAAGCAAGGTTTCTTTACGGATGGAATAAGAACATAGATAGACATAAGAAACTATAAATAATTTTCACAAATACACAAACATGCATGTTCCATAAATTTATTATGAAGTTATTTAAATTTTGAACATGGCTTTAAAATTATAACCGTATTTACTTGTATAGTGGCTGATGCATTGCCATAACATAAAAGAACAAAGCCATATATGTGTACGAAACTTCGCAAGACGTCTTGACCTATAAAACATGTTTTGGCATTAGAAACATAGCGTCGAGGTAATTTTTTCAGAGTTCCAATTTATACGCCAGCAAATTGGCGAACAAAAAATACTATCGAAACTTTTGTCAAACAAATCTCATAAATTAAATCTTCGTGGTACTTTACAAAAGAATGCTTGTTACGTTGAATCATATGCGCAATTAAAAAGTGTTTTGTATTGTCAAGAATAACTCAGCCACTATACATTTTTAAGTTAAATTTACTGTTTGATAACTTAAAACGTAAATAATACTAGAAATCGCACACACGAATTATTTTGGAACCAACTTATATGTATCAGTGAGCAAAAAACTTTAAAACACACATAATATTTATCATAAAATTATCCAAATGTTGTTTGCGTCGAAAATGGATGACTTGCTTGCGAACTCTTTCGTGTTCTATTTATGATTCATCTTAATTTTAGGTGGTTATAATTTTCGGCAATAATGTTTTGTCCAAGGCAAATCAATGATGGGATTTTGTTATTATGTTTTAGCAATTCACATGTTTAATTTTTTTAAATTGACAATTTATAGAAACCCCAATATTAGCGGTGTTATTTTTATCACAGTTTTTCAACTTGAACATAAGAATTCTAATATGAATACTTAAAGAAGCAGGGTAGAAAACAATGATGTCCAACTCAAACAGAGTTATTAGTTTGACATCAAACAAAAGTATTGTAATTTGCGTTTACACAAGCATCACATCAAAAACATAGTTGTTTAATTAAAATGGCTTCTTGGTAATAGGTCATGAATATTTAAGCATTAAAACCAAATAGATAAGTTAAATTATGTACAAGTTGGCTCAAATATTGTTTTCAGCTTTGTTTATGAATTTATGGAAGATATACGAATATATGGGTATGTAAAACACATTTGTGACTTGTTGGCTTCAACTAAATCTTGTTATAACAACGGACAATGAGTTAAGTGTTGGAATTACAATGTAGCAACAATTCTTTAGAAAAACAAACTTCATCGTAATTGTAAAAGCCTTTTGACGAAAATTTGATTATGAACGACATGCAGGATTTGCAAGAGAATTGAATAATTAATAAAAGTAGTTACATGTAATTCGATTTTGAAAGTAATTTGACAACACCAGAATTGTGTAGGTGGTAAAACAAATGAATAATAATATGTCGAAATTTTTTACGATATATTTTGCAAGAGATTGTATTAAAATTATATGAACTATTGTGATCAAACCCCAAAAAATCTACAAACTTGTGTTTAATCTTAATACAAATGAAAAAAAGATAACTCAAAAATATTCTAAAATTCAAAAGGAATATGATTTATTAAAATGAATAATTTTCTACAGTTTTTAAACAAACTTGCACGTTAAATTTTGAAGAGTGATTTACTACTTTTTGGATTCGACTACAAATGCCATTGAACTGAATCCAAAGTTCAAATGTTTATTGGCCTTTATCAAAAGATCCAAATATAAAGAATTATTATATGAGAATCAACTTGTTAACAATTTGCATTTATAAGAGTAATTTATAAAAAACCGCACATCGATACACTGTTCAATATTACTAGTTCCTTTTTTATATACTATTTTGCTGAGTCCCAGTTAAAAATATACTTGTAATAATTTATTGAATGCATAAATCATTAGATTTCTAGGATTAGTAGTCGATTCATACCAGTTTCTATTCTACTTCAAGCAGAGCATCACTCTTACTTAATGATACTAAGAAGCTAGTAAATTATTTATACATAAGGTTTACGACCTCTATATACTATAAAATGGAAAAGAATGATTTATTGTTGGCCATAATAGTGGATTTGGAGTAATAATTGATTGACCATGAACAAAATTGAGAATAAATATCTTTACTAAACAATTACATATGTCATGATTTATAGTTATATTTTCAAAAGACTAACTTTAAGCAGTCAAATTAAGACTAATTTATGATATGACCTTTATGTATTCAAACAAACAATCAAAACAACCCATTTAACACGTTTTCGAAAACAAAAATAGTATTCCGAACCCAAGCCAAAATTCATGATTACTTATATGTAGTTAAGTGACTGGGTCGGGTCAATACCACTATAAATAACAAATAAACAGCTATTTTAATTCAAAATACGGAAAACTTGTTGTTGTTTTTTAAACCTAGAAAAAATTCAAATAACATATCTTCATTCAAATATATGTGTATTTATAAACTCAATTACCAGCACCACCTTTTATATCAAAACGTAATTGCAAACAATAACGCATACTTATTTTCGGGATACAAATCCGCTTCGTTCTAAATCGGATAACTGGAAGAAACATAAATAAATTGTGGATTCACACAATGATGCTGACAGCTCAAAGCATACAATTTCCGGGATAATGGCTCCGGACGAAGTATAAAAACTCTGAGTGTTCATAAGTTAAAGCAACACTAGGACCTTAAACTTTACAAAACCTTTACCAATTTTAAAATAGTCTTCACTCTTAAGCCGTTACAAAAACTTGAACAACATGAACCGGTAAAAGTTTTCAAAAATTTAAACACATTTTACTGATAGTTTACTGACAACACAATAATATTTTTAATACAATTTTGAAAATACTTTTAGGACACCAATTATTCTTTCCTTCGTGGTTGCAATCATCGTGGTGAGCTATGCCGACCAAGCTGAGGATGATATCTCCTCTTCACCACTACGTGATGAAAATAAATTTTCAGAAGTAGTCAACAAAACTGGGTCTGGGGATGACGTTGAAGGCATGATTATAATGATGCCGACTAGTGACAAAGCAGTAATGATGCTCAATAGTGGAAAGCAGAAGGCCAGTTGCTATGTTTGCAGTCGACCAGTAAGTGAAACCTAAAATATATAGTACAAGCTTTATACTTTATCGGATACTTATGTGACTAGGTATTTATTTCAGTGTTCTAGCATTTACTGTTGTAATGATGGATTTCCACAGTGCTGCTCTGTCAATGGTTATTGTGGTTGCTGTGGTTAAACATTTGGTAATTTCTGTATCTTTAAAACTTTGGCAAGGAAACACGGCAAAATATAGTAATATTACTAAAGCATAGAATTATTTGTACAATTGTAACTATTTCATGAATAAAATTAAATAAATGCAATTTAAAAATACTAAACTTGAGCTTATCTTATACTGTTCTATCGAAACCAGTGTAAGATTTAATTTGAAATTGTTTAAACATAACCTTAGAGATCGACTTTTAATTTATTTGAACACCAGTTTTAGTTCAAGCATGTTTACAACAGAGGTCTGATGTAAACTAAAAATGAGTTCCAAGTAATTCACTTGGAAATTTGAATAGCTGACTGGTTTATGGATTGATGATTTTCGCCCATAAATCAAGCGTTTAGAAATTGTGGAAAGTCTTACCCAAACAGATGTACTCTAGAACGCGGCGTAACGGTTAACACTTGAGTGAGAAAAACTCTCTTCGATCTTTCAAAATAAACCTTGCTTCAAATATAACAGAGGTTGAAAAGGCCATGAGTAATAAATGCTTTACTTCTATTTGGGTAAGCCTTAACCTCGACCAGGTCATGAAATTACACACAAGCTCAATATCAGTAAGATATAGTAATCGTATTCTTTTTTCCTTTAAAGAACAAACATGCTAGCATAAATGTTAGTAGTTCTGAAGTTTATTGATTAAAAAATTGCGAAGAATATATTGCTTATCAACTCTCTAAAATTGAAGTTTAATTTTTAATTTTGCAAAAGGTTTTCTTAAAATAAATTGGCGATAGCATCAGTTGACTTGTGAGCTTGTACTTCTTTTAGTTTGTTTCAAGTTTTGTCAGTATAGACTTTTGCATATATTTCATGCGCGCATGTTTTCTCAAAATAATACAATTGTATCGAACTAAAACCTTGGATATTTTGCTACTTATTCTTTCAACTTCAATGCACGATTACCTAATAAATAAACTAATGTTTACATTTACTCAGCAAGTTCAAACCGTTTACGTCATCTTTGCAGCTTGGTCGTCTTGATAATTTCTTGCATAAACCATTACAATTCACAATAAAATAATACTTTTTGATTCATCCCATTAATATACCAGCACAGACTGCTAAATTACATTTGCTGAAGTGTTTTTGGTATAGCATTCTAGTTTCTTCTAATTGAGTTCAAGAAACATAAATGCGGTTAGAGATAGTTGCTCAAATTTACGGGGTGAAAACATGTCCAAAAATGTACCAATGAATACTTTTAGAAAGCTACTTTGCGGCCTAATTGCATTTTGGTTCTTTTCAAGCACAAATGAGGCTAACGTTCCCCCAGAAGCAAACGTAGGTACAACAAATTGACAATTTAATAATGTAATAAGAAAACTGAAAAGTTATTCATAATAAATAGTGGAATTACTGCGTTTGCACCACGGTGTACAACCCAGTGTGTGGAACTGATGGCAAGAAGTATGGAAATGATTGTGAACGAAGATGCAAAGGTAAAACATTAATTAGATTTTATTCATTATAAATGCATTTTCATGACAGTCATTTTATTTGTATTTTAAGGGGTCGAAAAAGCTAAGAATGGCCGATGTTAAAGACCTCATACAATTTTACAAGCGGATCGATTTTCATTTTGCTCTGTCGTATTTTCCGATTACTTAATTATTGGTCCAAATAAGTTGCTTGGTACGAATAAAAATCAAATTTTCCAGAAGCAAGCTAGACATTAAATTGAATACTTAAGCATTCAGCTTCCAAAAATCAGCATCATGCTTTATGGTGCAAAGCCTTCTCTATTTACATAGCAACGCTATTTGTGTCGTAACTACTTTACTTTACATGTTGACTTCATTCTATAAATCGTCCTATGTGTACATCATTAAATACAATTAGCAGAATACGAAGTAAGGAAACAAATTTTTGACTGGGTTTTTAGATGTAGTTTGACTGTAAATATAGTTGCTTTAAAGCATTTATGACATATACTCTAAGGTCCGGTTTTTAGTGAATATTTATTTTGTAAATTTACTTATTTCAAATTGTTGAAATCTTGAACAGTCCTAATGTTTTTCAGCTTTATATAATAAGAAAATCGAAATATTATATCAGCAATTTGTTTTAAAATATATTTCTTTTACACATATGGAGGTTTTTTCTACATTTTGCTCCAACCAACTATTTTACGATTTTGGTGCATTACAACTAAGCTTAAAGATAAACATTCTTAAATGAATGATGCTATCGTTATTTATCTGTAGCAATTTTCATAGTTTTATTACCTTAATCCATATTACATCGTAAAAGCATTTGATAAAACAACCACGAAATCGCTTAATTAAGAAATGAACGATGTAAGTACATTAATTTTACTATTAAAACATTTTAATTATCACATATTTACTTCGTATTGTGTAGCTGAACTTATTGTCTCTCAGAGCAGTAAAAAAGTCATTGGTTGGTTATAAAAAATAAGTGAAAACAGGTTAATTCAGTTATTTCATCCTAGTAATCTTTGATTCAGTTATTGGTGACTTCCTTGTTATATTAAACAATAATCTTTATTTTTTAACTAAGTAGTAGTAATTACTGCTGGCTTAATAAGTTACCTCAAGTAATGCATATAATTTATTGTGTTCAAATGTTTAGCTTTGTAATTTCACTCTGACTTGACTAAATCTCCCGTTTTGAAGCAAAAGTTATCTCTATAAATATTTACTCGAAAATGAATGTCTTAACCATATTTGTCTTCACTATTGCCGTCTTACTGGCTTTCATGGGATCTGCGAATGCCGCTCCAGACGCCACGGAAAAAGTAATCTTTTTATACACACAATGTCTATAATTTTACATTTATTCATAGTATTTATTTTTTAGGTTTACTTTTTAATTAATCAATAGGCAAAGTGTGCATGCACTATGAAATACGAGCCTAACTGCGGAAAAGATGGGAAGAACTATGGAAACAATTGTGCACGGGAGTGCAAGGGTAATTACCCAACGCAAGAAAATAAACTGTAGATTACTCAGGGATAAAAACATTTTTAAATTGCTTTGATAGGAATTGAAAAAGAAAAAGATGGCAGATGTTGAGTTTGGCGGCCAGCTACTCGTATTTCTCCTACCGTGATTTATAAATTTAATAAACAGTGTGTTTTCTTTAAATTCTAGACATTTACAACAATAATGACTACATACAACTTGGTTTACTTATTGGTGCCTCACGATATGTATACAAAACTAATAAAGCTTTGAATGCTAATATTCTGATTCTAAAAATCAAAACGTAGTAAACATTTTTCAAAATGATTGAAATATCAATGCACCCTAAAAACCAATTAAATACTGATGGCCATGAAAGTGAAAATTATGGTACTTTATGTATGTTCAAATCAAAAGCATGAGTACAAAACATGATATATTTCCAAAGAATTCCATGAATAACTTTTGAATGCTACAAATATTTTTAGATGTTTTGGATACTGCCCTTATTTATTTATTTTTGTTGACAAAAAGCAAATACTAAGGTCTAAAAACTGTTAGCAAATATTTAGAATAATGTAGAAAAACTCTTTAAATCAAAAACATATTATATTTGTAAACTTATTTATAATGTTATAACAAAACTGAATTTAAATTCGATTAAAATTAAATAGAATGAGCACATAATATTGTTGAGGATTTGCATAAAAATTTATTAATATAATACGTTGAATTTACTCATTAGATTAGTCATCAAAATAATTTAACATCATTAATAATAAACTATTTTATTTGCCTTTGTTTCTAGCTGAAATATTTTGTTGAAAATTTATTTGAGCCACTCCGTGAAGATGTGTAATTTGAGTATTTACATAACTGTTAATCGTATTTTAGTCAATACAAATTAAATTTAAGAAGCAGAAACCAATCTTCTTTCAAGATTTAAAATTGGAAGCCATTATTAAAATTTCAGGACAAATTAAGGACTAAAAATCAAATCTGTCAATAAACCAATTTGATAAAATTAAATTGAAGAGCATGCTTCTATTTATGTAATGCAACATGTCTAACAAAGGCACTTGAATCAGAAAACGATCTAGGAAAATGATTACACTTATAAGGCTTTTCACCCGTATGTATTCTCATATGCCTCGCAAGGTCACCAGGCAAGAAAAATTTGCTCTCACACAAACTGCATTTGATGTCCTTAATTTAAAGATGAACTCTCGTCTGATGTGTACGCATTTGGGTTATTGTCCGAAAGGTATTCCCACATTGCTCACAAGCGTAGGACTTTATGCCTTCATGAAATCTGATGTGGGTTTTAAGGGAACTGGCTCCCCCAAAAGTCCTTCCACATTGCTGGCAGCC
>JAQFXM010007983.1:0-11197 GCA_034693345.1 Entomobrya multifasciata
CTTCATATCGGTGCGGTGCAACAATCAAAAATTGATTTTACACGGAAGACTTTTCGATATACATTTTTGGTTTAAAAAAAGTCAATGCATATAAGCAACCAGTATATACTTATGCATTGAAATTATATTTTGTATACAATTTATATATATCTCAAAAGCATGCATGCATCTCCACAATAAAAAAAGCTGCCAACTTTCTTTTTGTTTAGAAAGAAGCACAAGTAATCATCAGAAGCTTGGTAAAAGACGGTGTCTCCACTCCTGCATGACTAAAATGAAAATAAAATCGATTATAATGGGATGGAGGCGATGCAAAAAATCACCTTCCATAATATTTATCATCCTGCTTATATAGATACACGAATGCATTTACTGTATTATTATTGCTATATATTTCATATTGTAATACCTTAGCTTTAAAAAGTCATTTTCCAAGTACCTCCACCGCCACCAGCACGACTGCTACAACAGCTACACACAGACTTCACTACTTGCTTTTCCAGCGAAACCACTATTTCTGCTGCTGTCTTCCCATTTTTCTACTGTCTCTTTTCCGCGTTTCTTCTTTCTCCTTTCCCCTTCTCTCTGTTGCTACTTTGATTTTGGTTACAGAGGAATAATAATAATATTCCTTTTATTATAGTCAACCTTACATATTTACATACAGCTCGTTCGCTCTCTCCTTTGCACAAAACATTTCATATTTTTTCCCTATCGTTTTTCATATTTCCATTTTCAACTAGTATGTAAACCTTTTATGCTTATATCTCCTTTTCCCATTTTGCTTGTTTAGAAAAAAGAACATACCCATGAAATGCTACTTGTCTGTATACCTTATATTCTCGAATTATTTTCCACCGCTATTCCACTGGGTTTGTTACTTTTTCTCTCTTCTATCCGACCCACCAACAAAACCCACCGCTACCGCCGCCACCCCCCTTTTGCACTAACATGACACATGGATTCATAATCTTCTCTGTGGCAGTACTAATATACAATGTAAAATTACTTTATGCGTGTGCATATTGCTTTGCTTAGTACATGACAAAAACCTACATGTATATGGATTCACATCTACATTCCTTTTGCTTTTTCCGTCGAAATTCACTTTCACTTCCTTTTCACAGCGATTTCACATGCACACTCGAGAAAAAAACAGATAGGCTCACACACACGTGGTCTTTCCCCTTTCTTTTGTTCACATTTAGAGAGAGAGAGAGAGTGCAATGTCTTCACGCTACCTACACACAGTCATGTAAGTAAAAAAACAAGACAAATAATATGAAAGTTAGAAAATCGTATGTGTGTGTGTCTCAGAGAAAAAGAGACAGAAACCAAGTGGAGCATACTCTCACCAGACACCACAGACAATGAAGATAGCAATAATAATAATGTGTGTGTCATGTGAATCTCTGTGTGTGTAGAGAGAGGGGGGAGGTAGGTGGCATTTCCTCTTCATCCAAAATTCCTCCTGCCTTCCTGGTATGATCACACACACTCACTCCTACATACTCTTAAGTTTAACATCTCTCCTGTTTTGCATATGACTCCTCTCCTCTTCTTCTTTGTTTTTACCTTACTTTTACCTTACATTATCATTTCTTTGTATTTCCCCAGCCTTATTATTTTACCTGCAAAGCGTAATGATAATCACGATCGAGCTACTGCTGCTGATGATGATGATACGGTTTGAAACAAAAATGTAAAGGCTTTTTGCACACTGCGTTTCTCAGTCAGTCCAAGAATTTTCTCATTGAGTATGTAAAATGATTCTTCATGTGGCGTAATTTAAGTGTATACACATTTCTGTGCAAGAAGACACCTCACTGCATGATAATTAATGCGCACTAAATAGACAAGGAGGGAGGTACTTTAGGTACATACTTTTGGAAACATGACTTGGTTCTATTCAATCGTAGAAAATTGTGTGGTACTGCCCTCTTTCCATACGAGCCACTAATTTTCTTCGCTAAATGTCTCTAACATGTGCAAAAAGGCATACATCTTTTAAACGAACACTGAACACCGTGTGTTTAGTTACTTTATTCTTATAAATAGAGATGATGATGACATGGAATAGATTCTAAATTCAAATGGAGCTACACCTACACACAGACAAAACACAAATGCTAGATGTTAAGAAACATTCTTTTCTTCAAAAGAATGAAACTTTTTTCTCTTTTCCAGACTTCCCGTACCCAACATCTTAGTAAAAAGCATCATCATCTTCCCTTTAAGCTAAGATGTACCTGATATTTTTTTTGAGTCGCTACCATATTAACCTGCACTACAACAAAAAACTATTGCAACTAACTTTATCATGATCATCATTATCTTTCCACCAGCAGACACCACACCACTGCCACCAGAAGAAAAAACTATACAGTTTTATTTTTAAAGCTTGATAATAACTCTTACTCTTCGTGAGAAACATGTAGTATCTGATTCCCTTGTAGTCATACACTTATGTTTTCTTGGTTATGCTCTCATGTAATATTATCTTCATACTATACATACTTATTGTACATACCTAAATGTAGTACCTTTCACATTCCATTCTCTTTCTGTGCCAGTGAGTGTATATATTTATTTACGTGAGTGATGCTTCTCTGTTTTTGTACCTCTTCTGCTGTAAATGTGCACATCGTCTGTGTCTGTGCTCTTCTCTTGCTCTGGTTGGAATCCTTGTCATGAGAATTATTCTCAACCTAATGGGAGATGTAAACCTTGCCAAGTGTATTGTGCTTTGGAATCAAATGACCCATTCATGTTATTAGGGTTCGTGAAAAGTGTTCTTTACGTTTTACTTTTACTAGTACAACTACTACCAACCATTACAAAAACTATATACAGTAGACTTGCAGATTGGAGCTGAGAGAATTGAATAAAAGGAGAGAAAAAAGATTTTTCTTTTATTACCACACTAAGTAGTGGATACATTGCTACTTCACCAAGAGATGCAATGTAATGCATATAAACGATGCAAAAAAATGTATTCGTTTATCATCATATCATCATCATGATACTACTACTACTATTTCGTTTAGGAAAATGTAAGTGAGCATAATAGTGATGACTTGGAATGGAAAAAAGAAAAGAAAATTTAAAAATAGAATAAAGGCAGTGTAAGTAAGGTATGCAAATGCAACGGGGAAAAGATGTAGAAAGAACACCGAGAAAGAACACATCTCCATTTTCCCATGTCCCCGTCCACTTTGGTACTACTGTTATGCATTGAACTAAAGTTTCCACTATCACTACACTCCTTGTACTGTTGCTTATTTCATCAACTCTCAATTTAATGTATAAAATCCTTTTTATTCTAAAAGCTCAGTGCATTACATGAGAAAAAAAGGATGTTTATATTTTCAGTTAAAGTTAGCAGAGAATATTGTAGACAAAAAAGGGTGGCCTCATCTGTAAAAAAATAGAAGATATAATAATAATAGAATCAGAAAATGTATCTCTGGAAGACGAAGAAGAAGAGAAACGAAAAAATAATGAATATAACGTGCAGCAAGTAAAAAAGAAAATAACACGATGCGACACGGAAAAGAAAGCAGCTGGAAGGAAAATCTCGGAAAAAAAGGAGAAAAAAGTTGAAAGTATGTACAAACGAATAGTATTATGGGAATAACTAATGGGACAAGAAATGATACATAGCAGGTAGTATGGTTGTGTTTTTTGGATGGAAGAAAAAGTAATTCATGTGATGTGAAAATGTAAATGTGGGTCCCTGTCCCTAATATTCACAGGCAGTTTTGCTCTGGTGAATCTGCATAAGTGTCGTGTACGATTTGTATTTACTTTACTTTGATAAATATGTGTACTATAAAATAAAATTGCATCCATACAATCTTTTGTCTCATTATATCTCTTATTAATTTTTTCACACCATTTACAATTTTTAAATTGCATACGAGGTACTTGAGTATCCAGGCTTCAAAGTGCTCTAGTTGTAGGCATTTACAATAGACAGATAAAAATAGTCGCTTTTAAAATTCCACTTGGTTTTGAATTACACTAAAAATTAAGGTATTGGTCATAAATGCCCTTAAAAATAATATTGAGGCAATTCAAATGTATAACAGCATTTTCTGGAAAGGTAGGAAATTTGGTATGTCTTGGTTTAAATCAAAGCTAATATGATTTTAAACAAAAATTCATTTTGTCACTTCAAAAGTGGATTTTTTACAGGTCACAATTTGTACAAAGGTTGTGACTTATTCGTTTCTCTTTTATGTTGTACTTCTAGTCTACTGAATCCATATAACATGTATATGTAAAGCAATCAAAATAAAAAAGAGAAATCATGCCAAAGATATCATTTTTAGGAAGAAAAATGCAAATTGTATTTGAGAGTGGTAGACAAGCGAATCGCTTTCAATCATGGCACTTTTGGGCTACTATAGAATACAAAAATATACAGCATCGTTGTGCATATTTATTTTGTTCAAGATTCAGCAGCGAAGAAAAGAGCGAGTATTATGCTGAAACCAGCATTTGTTTTGTTCTTGAAACTTTTCTTCTTTTTTATTTCGTAAAAGTTCTTTGTTTGATTTGCTGTGCTTGGAAAATTGGAGCAAAATAAGAAGGTTGCGTTTGTTGGGAAATGAAAAAGGTATAATGTCATGTGTATTTAATGGCGCATGGTAGGAATAAAACTCGGCTTCGATTGGTACTCTTTAGTTCTTGTATATATTTCCAATATAAAACACCAGTCTAGTCTTGTATCCGGGTTTCCTGCTATTTTATACACAAACATGCCATGTATCTGTGAAATATTATGATTTGCTTAACGTCTAATGTCTGTAGACACACATAATAGACTGTTGTAGTCAGTGGAGGAAACATGATATTATTATATGAAATCCATAAAACTCCCTAAATGGCTTTGTAAAAACTACGCTTCATCAATATTATATCCTTTTGATTATTCCGGAAATGATATATTTATATAGAGTTTCTTCGTGGAACGAGACAGACACACATACATTCACTCCAATAAACCATACTACCACGATTTTTAGTAGGCGAATAAAATGGATTGCATTTCAAACCATCATTATTGGGATTAAGGTATTATACACTACTTCTCTCTGCTGCTGCTCTTGTTCCTCTTAAGATTACTTCCACTTCCATTCCTCCTATTATTTTCTCAACGCTTCTTTTCTTTTTTTCCTTTTCACCAACAGCACCAGCGTTTTCACTACTTGTTCAAATCCCTTTCTTTTCTCGACTTCCTTTGTCTTTTCTTTTTTCCTCTCCTTCTCAATAATACAAGTCTACTCTTTTCCTGCCTTTCCATCCTAAAATTTATTAGTTCATACTTGACCCAAACTATCAATCCGCACTACCAACCAGTAGCACTGGCAGTTGAACAGTGAAAGAGTAGACAAGTCAAGATGCTACTTTTCTCATAGATCCTTCCTTTAAAAAAAGAAAGCCCCTTCAAATTTTACTTTATCCTCTTTCTATGCAAGTGTCTTAACTTTAACTGCTTTTCTCTCCTGCTTCCTAATATTCTATTTTGTATTATACACAGTTGATTTGTTATAGGTGGTACTTCACTATTCACTATCCATCCACGTGCACTTGATTCTTCTTCTCACCAAACGTTCTCTTCAAGAAATTTATTTTGTTCTTCCATTTCATTTCAAAACAAGAAGACATTAACAAACGGAGATGTAAGTACAATTTTTCATTCTGAGTCTATACATGACAGAAAAAGTGTACAAGACAGCACTACTACCAGTCTATATATCGAGCCAGTGATGTTCACACTATTCAGTACATAAATTTGCATTTTCATTCGCTTTTTCACCGGAGTCATTTGACTACACATGTACACATAAAAAGAGAAAATACTTTTTATATATTTTTCTCAGACATGCATATGTTGTTTATGTACGTATTTCGTGAATACATATTACTGTTGATGATTGTGGTGAGTTGGGACGACAATGATGAGGATGAATCAGAATAATATATTGCTGTTGGCAATAATACCTGAGATATCCAGACGAACGTCGTCATCATATAGGCACTTCTTTTTCTGGTTCATATTAAAATTGAAGTATATTGAGAGATAGACTCTGAACTTTTCTAAAGACCAGGCCCTCCTTTTCCTCTCTCTCTCTCTTTCGCTTTTCTCCACTATTTTTTACCACGCAATATCATTACTTTTTCTTTCCATTTATACTCTTCTCTGTGTTTCCACACCACTCATACTCTTTGAAACTTTTTTTTACTAAAATTTATTTATCCTAAAGAAAAAGACAAGATGAGATAGAGAAAAGTTGAACAAGTGAAATGAAGAATTTCTCTTTTTCCTCTCTTTTTCGCTACTACTTGTGTGCATTCATTTGCACACATACGACGACGATTATAATAAGCCTTTGAGCCAACCGGTGATTTCTTCTCATTTTACGAAGAAGTGACTTATTCTCTGAAAACCCAACTTCGGCTCACTCAAACTTCAAGTCAGAAAAACTTACAAAGACCGCTACTATTTTAGTCTCTACTGTTGTCCCTTGATGATGATGTTTTCTTTATCCACGAAGCTAAAGCCACGAAGAATTTTATAGGGAAAATTATGCAGATATACATATAATAATTTATATATATTCATAAAATTCTTAAAACTATAATTTTATCAGTTGACTGTATATGCATCTTTATTCCTTCGTTTTCATGTACTCGCCAGTGCTAACATATTTATTCATTTATAATGAACATGGATATTTCTTTCGTAAACCGCAAGTTGCCTCCCTACCTCCACACTTTATCTTCCATCTAGGCCACCACCGAAAACTGAACTCGAACCACAGTGAAACGACACTGGGCATAGCATATTATACACTTGACGTTTTGCTATTTGTAACGTCCTCCTTTTTTAAAAGGTGAAACCGCCGTTTGCTTCTATCTCTCTTTCTCTCTCTTCATCATAATCTTGTTCTACATCATCAACATTATCTTTTTCCCTAAATCCTCCTTCTCCTTTTATTCTTTTTTTTCAAAGTTATATCTAAAAAGATATTAAGAGGCTGTATGTGTGTTTGCATACCTACTCATTTATTCATGCGTTTTACTTTACACTCTCAAAAGACATGACACGAACGAAGGATATCATCATCACTGCTTTTCAACTCTAGTCCCACTGGACTCTGTTCACTGTTGGATTAATTCATATTCCCTTTTTTACCAGATTCCACCAGTCAGTCAGCCATTCAACTTTTTGGTTATTTTCACTAACTTCAACCTGTCACACATATGTTGCTCGCTTTAGCTCCACTTTGTATTTATGTATCAGCTTATCCTCAATAGCAACTTGTTCCATCATCACTTTATCATAAGCAGATGCCTAAAACTTATCTCATTTTAGGAAAAGCTTACAAACATACCTTTTATTGTATGTATATATGAAGCAAACGAATGGTATCAGTGCATGCAATGATGAAGATGATGAAAATTTCATCCTTGAAGTAATATGTTCATTTTTGGTAATAACAAACGGTTTCTCTAGTTTTTCGACCAGAAGAAGACGTGAAAAGGGAGAAGTTTAGAGAGAGAGCCAAAGCGTCTTTTCTCTTTTACCATCGCATCACCACCAACCACGTCCAACGTTATATTATGTTCTTGTTATGTTCTCTCTTTCACTTTTCCAAGTGTTTCTACAATATTATAGATATTCATGTGTTTTTCTTCTGCTGCCGGCAGTTTTCAGGGCAGCATTATATTACACACGCGTACACAATATTAAAAATATCTATAATACAAAGCTTTCCCCCTTTTCCCTCTCTCTCTATCATTCTCGACACAAATAGATTTTATACCAAAGAGTAATCATCATCATCATCGCCACGCGAAAACCTCAATGCAATCGTCATGGTCTTGGTTGGTTGGTGGTTGTTTCATTTCTCTTCTTTTTCACCATCATCGTCAGCATCGCATCGCCACTACCACCAAACATATCCCCATCATCATGATTCTACATTCGGTGTGCTCTCATATTGAGAAAAACTACTAAAACTAGACAGAGCGTTACATTACTGCTAGATTTTCATTCATTTCGTATTCATGCATGCCACACATACACATAGAAGTAAAGAGTTTAATATGAATGTTGTAACTGTATACATACAGATATATTTGTGTGCATGTGTGTTGTGTGCTCCTCTCTCTCTCTCTCTCTCTGGATCTTACCTCCTGCCTGCATCTATATACTTACTTGCTGGTGAAAACCAACGAGTGGAACAAGAAGCAACATTGGCCAGGAAGAAGTAAAGCCACCGGTCTATTTCCGACTTTCTCCTCCAGCGGCAACAGTAACTATTTCCACAATCGTCATCATCATCATCATTTAGATTGTTATTACGACTGCAGTGTTTTCTTCGTTCTTACTTTTTCTTGTTGTTCTCATACCATATATACTCTCCTTCTCCATTTAGTATAGTTGTAAAAAAAGAAGCAAGAGTTGCTAGTTCCCACCACTACTTTTTTACTTTTCTCCGTCTTCCTGCTTGCTTTTTTCCTTGCCATAAGACAGACCAGAGACTAGACCATCACCATCATGAGTAGCACCATCGTCAATACAAAATTACAATCAACGCAGCGTATATGAGGAGAAAAAAGAAAGAAAAAAATCTTGTGTGGAAAAAAGAGGAAAAGCTTCTCTTCGTCTTCTGCTACTTTCCTTGCCACTTTCTATGAAACCAATGGCGAATCAAGGAACAGATCTTGTTAGCTTTGCACAATCTATCTCTTCTTACCGTCCGTTTATTTCTTCTTTTTTTTACTTTCGGCCAGTTTACCTATGTAATATTCGATGTAAGTACAAAAAGTAAGGTACCCCACAGTATGTATGATGATCATGATCATCATCGTCCTCATGTTCATCTTCCTCCCGTCTTCTTGGTTTTTATGGAAGTAGATCGCTTAGTATTCCAACGCTCACTAGAAAATGAAATTGGTGCAATAAGCTTGTGAGTTTTTTCTTTGCCTTCTTTTTTCTTAATCTATTTTCATTGGTAAAAACATTACTCTTAACTGAAACAGAAAAAAAAACCAAGTCAAAATGGACGTTTTTACAGTTGTTCTAAATTCAGAAAAAAGTAAAGATGAGTTGGTGCAAAAGCGAAATATACACACACATGAAATAATGAAAAAACAAGTTACTAACATTTTTCTTTCTTTTTTCCTCGTACTTTTTTCAATTTTCTTTTTGGTTCAGAGAACAACACAAACAACTACATTAATTTTAACGAAAAAAATCATTGCTTTTGTTTTCCATCTTCACGATCAAAAGCAACTTCAACCTTTCAATGTATTCTCTATTGTAAAAGATCGTTATCAACAATTTTCTCTCCAGCAGCGATTTATTTATTTATTATTTTTCGTTTCATTTCATTCAAACTGATATAAACAAGAAACTAAACATATTATGTTTACATACTTTGGGGAATTATCTTGATAACTGAAAATAAAGACATGGATATGTACACACCACACATATAACGATCCTACATGCTATGTACATAAACTATATAAACACGGTCATCATTATTATCTCCACCAAGTCTTCAATAGTTTTGAACCAGAGTGGATTTCTGGGCATGCATGCTATGCTAGTACACAAATGATAATGACGATAGTTTCACGTTTTATGGTCAAGTAGCAGTATGTTTTACAGTATCTTCTTGTGATTCCTTCTACTTTCTTTACAACATCAGTGAAGTGGAGCCCTAAATATTTCCGCCTTTTATGTACGTAATATCTTTCATTCTCCCCTAAATCCTTTCCCATTCCACTTAAATCATCAGAAAATTTGAAGTCTTAAAAAGGCAGTCTTAGCAAGTGTCTATCTTATGACGCGAAATGCAGCAAGAGAGACATGTACGTATAGTCTTTAGTCCTTGTGAGTGTCCTCATATATATTGCAGTCATTTAAACGTAGTACTCAATGCAGCTTCACTTTATTCTCTTTTTTTCGGGTGATGATGGTGATAGCTTTAACTTACTGGCTTCCTGAATCGCACCATTTCTTTCCCTTCCATTTTTTGAGACAAAAAACTTCTTTCACTTGTGCATTTTTTTCTTCTTTTGGGATTGGTATACAAAGAAAGGAGATAGGACACGTTGAGCAAGATGAGCGGCATCAACAAGCACACAGAGAAAGATGGCATGTTATGATGATTCAGCTTTAACGCACATTTCTTTCCTTCCGACAGTACGTCTAAAATATATCCTGTTACATATTTGTCTACTCTTCGACTATATTATAAGCCTTTCTCCTTCTCACCCACGAGTAAACCGTAATAATAATCATCATTATCATCGAAAAAGCATCCGACGACTGAAAAAGAAAAGGTGGCAGGCTATAACAGCAGCAGGAGAAGAAGTAATCGTACATCTCTCTCTCTCATCTCATCTTAGACTTATATGTAAGGTCCGTGGTACTGTATTTTTGCAGCACTGTCATGTTTTGTATAGCCAAGTTGCTTACTTTTCAAGAGAGTGAATATAATCCGAACAAGGTAAAAAATGGTGGAAACGGGAAGAGCGATGTACCATGTCTTCGAGTAAGCAAGGATAAAAGCGTAAAGTAATGTTATGGTGGTGGCATAATACTTTGTCACTATCTTACTTGAGTAATGATTCCATACGATTTCGCCTGCTCCTGCTCTTTTTGTTTTTTACTCTTTCGTCTTTTCATGGCAAGTGGGAAACAACAAAGCTATTTTTAGTGTACCAAAAAGGTATATATGCTTATAACACATATTATATATGACTGACTGGTATAGTATGTATATATTTCTTATAAAGAAAATACGAAGGTAACTGTTGATGCTTTTCTCGTTTAAAGCTTACCTGCCTTGCCCTGATCTTTTTGAAACGTGCACAAATGTAAAGTAGTCGGGGAGGTATGTATACAAACAAGGTTTTTACCCATTCAAGCTACATATTTTACTTGGCATTATATATTTCTACTTTTATCCTACAACTGACGGAAGAAAAGTGTTTTTTTTACTTTACTTCATCTTGCTTGTTGCTTACTCTGTTGTTTTTTCAGTTACTTTCCATAATCCATTAGCGAGATCTCGTTGGGTGAAGTAGGATTATCGAATTCTATTTCACATGCTTGTTTCTAGGTAAAGCTTTTCTAAGATGATACACAATTTGTTCGTGTTTTTGTGTA
>JAQFXM010007984.1:0-11196 GCA_034693345.1 Entomobrya multifasciata
TATACAGTGACGAAAATATATTGACGAATTTTTTTAGTCGAACTGTTTTTATTAGTCGAATGTATATTTAGTCGACCGATAAAAATTAGTCGAATTTAGTGGAATGCATAATTAGTCGACTATATATTCAGTCGAATGTTAATTAGTCGACTGTATATTTTAGTCGAATGTATAAACCATTTCCTGACAAAAATTATTTGTGGTCTGATAAGAGTCTTTACAGATACAAAAATTCACGTGAAGTTATAAGTTAAACAATGGATACGTGGTAGTTTTCTTTAATAAATTGGACGCATACATGTTAGTAAAAAATGCTAATGGTAATCCACAGCTATAACAAATGATTGAATTTTACAAATTAAAAGAGTGCTTCATGTACCTTCTAACTTCAGTTTCTATCAAAACGCTGACATGGGACCACTACAATTAATGCATCAAAAAGAGAAACATACCAGTGCCTATATTGAATTAAAAATATCAGACATTTTACCAGTGGCACACAAATACGAACAACGTAACGTCAAGCGAATTTTTAATCTCTCGAATGATTACGATGACATTCAGTTAGCAGACCTCATGTATGAAATTTCTTATACCATGATATTCGTACGGCAAGGAAAGGTATTTGTCGTTGGTTAAATTTTAGTGACTGATGTAAGCGATACTGATTGTGAAGACCATACTGCTGGAAATCCAAATGCATCACTTAAGGTTTATCAAATTATGTTACCCCTGTTTGCAGCAGACGAATATAGCAACGGCACAGACTACTTCGAATTTCGAAAATTAAGCTTAGGTATTGGGATTTAATTGAGAATAATGACCTATGGACTTTTAGACTTTAATAATTTTATTATAATTTGAGTCTAAAAATCTTTTTTTACTATTGACATTCAAAAATGAAATAAATATATGCATCTCTGCAGTCGACAAACAAAATTCCACTAAAGCTATTTCTACTAAAAGAATTCGTCAAAATATTCGGTCGACTAATTAATCCGTTCGACTAAAAAATTCGTTTGTAGCTACGGTCGACTGAAGCCATTTCCACAATATTATACTGACCCAATCCACCTGCCTCCACACTGAAAAAAATTCCAAACTTATTTCTAATTTTGCGCAAAACTTCCCGCGGACGTAATACTGTAATCAATGCTGGGCCATAATGAAAGCATGTTGTGATAATACCAAGTCCAAATGGAAACATGAACGGACCTGTAGCAGAAAAATTAATAAAAAATATATTGAATTCTTTGAAAAACTTTCCATTATATACGATCCTAACATTAGAATACCTGGAGGTAGCTTCCCGTGACAAAAATGAATGGAATTTATGTGAAACAAAAATAGCAGTAAAAACACTGCAAAAAAGAATCCTGTAGTAAACGCCATGTTCTTCAAGAAATCATACGCAATTTTATTCCTGTCTTGTTCTGATTAAAATATGGGTCATGTGGTTTCAAATCCCGCATTTATATGATCCAGTTTCATGAAACGTAAAATTTATAGTAACAGAATTGATAGATTATCATTCAAACTACGACTGCAAACAAGCTTGTATGTAAACTAATATGTTTTTTGACGTAGTGTATGAAATAAGGCTAAAGAGTGTTTACATTCTACAAATGTTGAATCAATAGCTAACGTGTTTTCCTTAACTTAGAAAATGTTAATTGAAGAAAGCGGTGATTTGAAATGGGTTTATCAACAGTGTTTTTAAAATTTACATATAAGAGTGCAATTATTTGTAAAGCAATTGACTGGGATTTTTGATGAAACTTAACATTAACAAAAAACAAATTAACTTTTCACTCACTAAAGGCACTATTAGTTCTAAAAAATAGCATAACCACAAACATTGGACTATTATTCATCTTTTTCCATCCCATTGACGTTTGTATATTTCTTGTTTTCTCTAGTTATTACTCAAAATCTTACTCCCAAAACATCGCTCAGTGCCTCAAACCATTTCCTCTTTCTCACAATTATGAATTATTTACAACAAAACGATCGGTTATTCATGAAGATCAATCATGCGAAATGTTTGACTTCATTATTTCAGATAAATTTCCGAATATAAGGTAACCTGTGCTAGTTAAACTGTATTTTCAGAAATAAACAAGTGATCAGTGTTTTCAATCTTGACAATACGAGTAAGTTTAGATCTTTTGTGGGAAAATAATCCTATGTAAAAAGTTAACAAAACATTTTAGTGTCTTTAAAATCATTATGTAAACTTTGAAACATATTTTGCATTAAGACGACATATGACTATACGTAAAGTGGTTCTCCAAAATTTAAATTAATGATATTTTTTTGTTGGTTCCATTGGTAGAAATGGTGGTCTTACCTTTTTACATATTTAATATACAAGCCTATATTGTCTTAGAGGGTACATAATTAAAGTCCATTACGGCAATATATGACATCAAAACTCAATTAAGTAAACTTAAAATTGTAAATCATCAATTTTACATTATCCTTAAGCATGTTTTTAACACAAAGTAGCAACTAAACTGACAATAGTTACAGGTATATTGTATCATTTAAACTTTAACAAATATAATGCAAAACTTTTTACGTTATATTTTATTCAAAATATGCTAAAACTATTTATCTGTATTTGGTTGATTTAGCAGCAGTAAATTAACCAGAATCCCCAAGAAAAAGTCAAACAATGTAATGGGAGTTAGCCTGTCAATATAGTTGACCGTTCCAATCATAACTTTGATTGGCGAAAGGGAACGAACTAATTTTGCACAAAGCTTCCTTTCTGTTTTTGTTTCTAAGCTAATATTTGCTGTACGGAAACCCTGAAGTGCTTCATTGGAAACTTCATAAATCTCTCGAAATATTCCAAAACCAACAAATAAGCAAATGCCACACTGACCTGTTGCAGAACCCATAATAGCAATTTGTGGAATACTCATTCCGTCCTTTACGGTTAAATACGCGAATGATGGAATAACATATGAAATCCCAATGAGAAAAATTAAAATGGGTATAAAGATGTCTTGATTTACTTTGTTATAAAAGCGCATCATTAGTTGGAGCTTTTTGTAATTCTGTATCATTTTGAGGGTACTGAATCCCTTTCCTTGGCTTTTTATATGAACCAAAAGGTTATCCAAGTAATTTTTAATGCAAGATGCAATCAAGAAAATAAATTGATAAAGGATGAAAAAGTGACTGCCTTCTAATTTGATTAATGCCCATGTAAAGAGAATGCAGACTGACAACCAATAAAAGTCAGCATTCAGACCCGTTAATGTAAAGGAATTCCATAAATTGGTATGCTTGCACTCATCACGAATCCAGAATCCAGGTGCATAAGGCTCGCAAGGTTGCAGCCAAAACCGAATGGTCAAACATGGAATTAGTACAGGTGTGTAAATTGCACAAAGTTGGGACATTTTCATCGTCAGCACGTAGCTCCGTTTTGGAGAGAATGCGTTAAGAAAACCCCCTAATAATAGATTTAGTTTAGCAAAAAAAGTTGGTAACAAATTGCCGATTATGTATATTGTAATACCCACCTGTAATTAGTTGCTGCTCGAAATGCACAAGCGAATTAAAAAGCTCCACTACCTGTGTACTTCTTGAGTAGTATTCATACATTGATCCAAGGTATCCTGATGTAAGCCCAACAAAAAAGATTCCCTCATAAATTTGGACGTCTGGAACTATGTCCCCAAATGCTATTAGCTGGGCGAAAACCAAGGCATACATTGTTACTGCTAGCGTGGCTTTACAAAGCAACTCAATTTTCAAGCTTTTGGAGTTGTTGAATTTTATTTTGTACGTAGTAGAATCAATTCTGTAAAGATATGAGTTGAAGATATTGAATAGGCGAAGGTTTACTACGAAGAGTTTTATTAATCCTTCTGTAAACAGCATTTTCTTCTACGACAATTATGGACAAAATACAAATAAATATAATAATATTTTTTGACCCTAAAATATTTATTTTGTTTGAAAAATATAATTTGCTGTTTAATTGTTGATTTGTTGCTCGTAAGCCTACTAATTTGATGGCAGATTTAATTATATTTGAAAATAATATTGGACAAGTAAGATCAGTTTTTCATTTAAATTTGAATGATAAAATACCAAGAAATATTTTCTAGATTATCAGTTTAAAATATGTGTTTCGTATTTTGGAATAAATGCAAATATGGTTGAGCGTTTTTATATCTTTTGCCATTGATTCTTCTAAATGTAAGTATTGGCAACCAAGACGTTCGACAAGCAAGTGAATTCTCTTTCACACAGTAATAAGTTTTTTATATGTAAAATAGTTCTACTTTTCTGGTGAGGTCGTTTGTCCGTAAATAACTTAGTTTCAAAACAACAATGTCTAGAATCATGAGTGCTATACAATATAAAATTAAACCAAAAAGCAACGTAGATTTAGTTTAGGCTTTCTCAATTCCGTATTTATTGCCACTTTATTAAAACTGGGAAATGCTTTCTTGAGATTAATTTGTGATGACCCAATTTACTTTTGAAATAATATTAAGCTTAATGGCTACATTAGTTTAATTTCCACAAATATACTCTGCTTCTAGATGCCTCGCTGAATGCAAAGTTCTATTTTGGAGCGTTCGTAACACTAAAACTTTGTGAAAAGTTGTCCCATTTTGTAACCACTTTAATCAAGACATCAACTTATTTAATATTGGCTATGTGGACAGGTATTTTATGTCCTTTTGTAATGTGGAACAGAGCATACACACAGGTTTATAACTTAGTATAAAGTAAACACTAAATGTCTTTTTTATGATCCCATTAATTCAATAATTTATTTCTCTGATATAAAACTGGCAGATGGTGATTCGATATGCACTGTAGTGATTAAATGCCTTTAAGTATTGCGCGCTAAGTGAGTACTGACGGTCTTATATATTTTTGTTTTTGTAGCCCCATTAGCGTGGTCATTATATTCTAGGAGATAGAATTCATTGAGGGTTATTATATAACCCATTAAGTCATTTCGAGCATTAAATTAGTCTAAACACTCAACTTTTTTTAATTTTTGGGGCATTCCTCCCCCTTTTGCCAGGTTGTTTATATTTTATTTCAGTTACATGGACGGATACTATAAACACACCTATGATGATGTATATCATATATTTGACTTTTGAACAAAATTGAAATCCTGGCTACATTTTATTGCATTTAACATGCACAAGAGTCTTTAGATTATGTCTAGAGACTTTATGATTAGCCGTGTGATTGTGTAATAATTATT
This sequence comes from Entomobrya multifasciata, assembly GCA_034693345.1. Classification (NCBI taxonomy): domain Eukaryota; kingdom Metazoa; phylum Arthropoda; class Collembola; order Entomobryomorpha; family Entomobryidae; genus Entomobrya; species Entomobrya multifasciata. Next base: position 5,252 of record JAQFXM010007984.1, read on the forward strand.
TAGATTTACAAAAACGCCAATGCTACTGTATTTTGTCGGATTTTTGATCCGTAGAACTACGAGAATGGCTTTCTATTCGACCTGACGAGTTATGCACCACATGCTGTATTCCAAAATTGTTGATTTGAATAAATTAGCTCATTTCTCTGTCTGGAATGACAAGTTGACAGTTAATCCACCAAAAATTAGCACATGGAAATAGATACAATGTTCAGTTAGTCAGTTCAGTTTAGTCAGTTACAGTTACAATCAAGCATACCAAACAATTGATTCTTGTTAGATTATTTTCAAAATATTTTATTACCTGTGCCAATCAAACTGTATTCTCCAAAACCACATGTTCTGGGTAGTTCGAATCTTGCCAATTACGTAAATGCTTAGATATTATGTAAAACAATCTTTAATACACATTTATTTTAATAGAATTTTATTTTACTGACAGTTCAACTACGCAGTCTAGTGTGGACGAAGTTTTTTTATTAATGTGCTTACAGGATTTTGCATTGTAAAAACATATATTTAAAGTGGTTTTTAAAAAGGAAAATAAATGGTATTTTAGTGCTGAATCCGTTATAAAATAAATGGTTTTTTACGATTTTTTCAGTTAACATGTGAGCCTAACTTGTGTTGAAGCATTATAAATAAATAAGGTCCATTACGACCTTATAGGACTTTATTAATCAATTAGGTGAACTTATAAATGTAATCATTATTTTTCACATTTTTCACAAGTGATTATGCTAATGTTTATTATATTTCAAGCAGAAATATGCCAAAACTATTTATTTGTATTTTGTTGATTTACCAAAAGTAAATTAACGAGGATTCCCAAGAAGAAGTCGAATAATGTGATTGGAGTTAGTCTGTCAATATAATTCACCGTTCCAATCATAACCTTTATTGGTGAAAGGGATCGAACCAATTTTACGCAAAGCTTTCTCTCATTTTTCGCTTCTAAGCGGATGTTTGATGTATGAAAAGCTTGTAAAGCTCTAATGGAATTCTCATAAATCCCTCGAAATATTCCACAACCAACAAATAAGCAAATGCCACACTGACCTGTTGCAGAACCCATAATAGCAATTTGTGGAATACTCATTCCATCCTTTAGAGTTAAATATGCAAATGATGGGATAACATATGAAATCCCTATGAGAAAAAGTGTAATGGGTATAAAAATGTCTTGATTCACTTTATTATAAAAGCGCATCATAAGTTGAATCTTTCTGTAACTCTGTATCAATTTAAATGTACTGAATCCTCTTGCTTGGTTTTTAATGTGGACCAAAAGATTATCCAAGTAGTTTTTTATGCACGACGTAATCAAGAAAACGAATTGGTAACCGATGAAAAAATGACTGCCTTCGAGTTTTGTCAATGCCCATGTAAAGAGAATACAAACGCACGACCAATATAAGTTAGCATGGAAACCCGTTAATGTGAATGAGTTCCATAAATTGATATGCTTGCACTCATCGAGAATCCAGAATCCAGGTGCATAGGGTTCGCAAGGTTGAAGCCAAAATCGAATAGTCACGCAAGGAATTAGCACAGGTGTGTAAATAGCACATAGTTGGAACGATTTCATAGCCAATACGAAGCTCCATTTTGGCGAGCATGCGTTCAGAAAACCCCCTAATAAAATTTTGTAAACCAAAGTAAGTATAATATATCGATTTAAATTAATATGATAATAAACACCTGCAATTAGTTGTTGTTCGAAGTGCACAAGTGAATTGAAAAGCTCCACTACCTGTGTGCTTCTTGAGTAATATTCATACAATGATCCCAGATATCCGGATGTAAGTCCAACAAAAAAGATTCCTTCATAAATTTGGACGCTTGGAACTATGTTTCTAAATGCTATAAGCTGGGCTGATACCAAGGCATACATTGATACTGCTATTGTGACTTTACAAAGCGACTCAATTTTCAAGCTTCTAGAGTTGTTGAATTTTAGCTTGTATGTAGCAGAATCAATTTTGTATAGATATGAGTTAAATATATTAAATATTCGAAGATTTATGACGAAGAGTTTTATTAATCCTTCTGTAAACAGCATTTCTGTACGACAATTATAAACTACGAACAAACAGGCGAAACTATATTTTTAGTTTTAACTTGGCTTATCTTTTAATGCCTGATTTTATCTAAATGTTTGAAATATTATGGAAAAGCTGAATCAACTTTTAACTCCAATTTAATAAAATTTAATCAATCAGCAAGAACTAGTACAATCAGGTTAGCTTTTCTCAATTTTGAGTAAATATATTCCCTGTTCGGAATGCATAGAAATGTTGCTTACTTGTTCGCTTAGGTCAGTGAATCTTCTAAAGCTTAGTAGTCGAAACTTTGATGTTGGCAGGCGAGTGAGTTCGTAGTTTATAAGGATTTTTATACTTAAAATAGTTTCTTTTCTAGCTAGGCCGTTTGCCCGTTAATTACGTAGTTACAAAACAATAATATCAAGAATCATGAGTGCGGTAGTGCTATATGACATTAAACCATAAGTCAAAGTTGATTTAGATTAGGCTTTCTAAATACCTTAATTATGGCCGCTATATTATAACTGAGAAATGCTTTTATGGGATAAATTGGTGATGAACAGATTCCATTGCAAATAGTTATAAGCTAAACGGCTAAAGTTGTTTACCGTCCGCATAATTACTTTGCTTCTAGATGTTTTACTGCTTGCAAATTCTCATTTCGTTGGTAAGTTTGAAATGATTAGACTTTGTCAAAATATTGGCCCATTATCTAGTCACGTTAATCAAGCCATTAATTTATTTCACACTGATTATGTAGACAGTTATTTCATGCCCACTCCCCATATGTGGGACAAAGCCAGCATAACGGTTTATAAGTTTGATCGTTCAGTAAAAAACATACTCTTACATATTTTGTTTTTGTGACCCCAAACGAAACGAGTGGAAAGTGGTTTCATATTCACTTTAAAAATTAAAAGCTTTCAATTGTCGAGGGTTAGGGTAACACTTAATGTCAATATATTTTTGTTTTTTACGCTCATTCGTGCAACTGTTTGACTCTACAACAGTAGAAATTTTACTGTACATTTTCGGGTACAAGGTTCTAAATTTCAATTTAACAAAACTAATCGTACGTTTGGTAACACAAAATCCACACCCTTTTCAATATGACCAATTATTCATTGTACCTAACCTATGATCAGCACAAAAGAAGAGCATAGTTTGTGGATGCACCACGAAATGAAACTATATTAATATAACTTGAGTACAAACAAGTAAAATTATGCTGATCCAATAAAAACAGTTCAGCAAATTTGGAAACTTTAAACTAGGAGTGCATTCAGAGCAAGTACGGGGCATAATTATTCATATAAACTGTTTTACAATGAATAGTATGAAGGTCTAGCTCCAGTCACAATTTTCAGTTTTCCTTTTAGAAAATACTGGAAGCTTTTGAATGCATAGTGCTATTAGCTTCAAGAGTAAAATAAAACCCTACATTGGCATGTTAGAAATACGAACATACATTAGTGGTTGGGATTACTATTCAGCCTATATATATGCATCATTGATATTTTTATTATGCTAGACTTATTCGATAATATCACATGTAATAATATATTAAGACTAGGTAGTGCCTGAAGTATAAAAATTTGTGGAACGCGATAAAAACCTTAGAATTTTTTGTTGATCTTAAAAGGACTCGATTAAGCAGAGACTTGTTAAATAAAAAATGTTGTAAAAGTAAATATGGAGCAATCATGATGGCTTGAAAACGTGTTAAAATTAATGGTTTTTGCTCAACATTGCAATAGCAGCGTAGAAAAATATCTGATGCGGCATTTCTTCAAATATTTCTAAAAAGAAATCAGCTCTAGAATGTCTTAATATCTATCTTCACAAAGCTGTGATTTTTTGCAAGCTTTGAAAGTCTCAAATATTCAACGCAACTGTTTTGGCTTGCCACCACCTAAAGCACCTTAAGCAAAAATGTGAAATGCAAGATGTATATAAGTAAATATGTTTACAAACCCATCTTGATGTTTTAATGGTTTACAGTTCACGACTAAAATCATCAAAATAGTCTTTAGCAAATTAAATTTAAGAACTTATCATAGTTTCTCCAAGTATTAGATTTTCATAACTTGGATCTACGAAAACATTACTTTTGGTACCATTTTAATGCTATTTCAAGCTTTACAACGGATGTTAAAGTTGATTTATAACTGGCTACTTTAGTCGGAGCTGATTTCAATTTGAATACATTTTTCCAAGTTGATTTAAAATTAAATACATTTTTCCAAATTGACTTAAAATTGAAAATTTTTGTCTTTAGCTTGAAACCACATACCAGCTCAAGTACAATTGCAATGAAGCAAGCCAAAATGCAAAGTGTCCACAGGAAAAACACTTTGGACATTTTCCCTTGCAATTTCTGATTCAAAGCCTGTTTCATTCTATACGCATATCGGTTTGTCTTCATTTGGGTTTTACTAACAAATCTGTTTCTTTCTTGGTTTCGAACTGAATGAGAAAGTCCTCTGTGTTCTTGTTCCAATCTCGAAAACAAACCTGCTTCAATAAGCCGCTGGAGGTAGCTTGCAAATCGCTCATGATGTGGTGGTAAAACCGTCCAAAAATATGTACCAGCTTTCAACGTCTCATCTCCAAGATAACACAGTGCCCCATTTTCGAAAATTTTATTATCATTATCTCTTGCATCTTCAATAAGGTTTAACATGTAAAATGCGGAGTGCCATAAACCAGAGAAGAAAACCTTAGATCTGTAGTTTCTCACAATGAATAAGGCCATTTTTAATTTTTGATTATTGCTAGCAGCGGCAACAACTGATCGCGTATACAAATTATTAAGGTGAGTGAATCCTCTATTGACCCAAGTTCCAGTTTTGTTTGACGCCATATAAGAGATTAGCCGCAAAACGACTGGTGTAAAATGATCTGCCGAAACTGCTGGGGAGTAATTATTTCTGTCTAAGTCACCAAATGTTTGCAAAGTACGTTCTATAGGCGGACTGATTAAGCGACTTGAGACAGTGCCGCTGTAAATATCCATGAGTACACGAATAAGAAGTAACCATACCACAAATAATAGCCTTCGTGTTTTAAGTGATCCAGAGAGCCCAGTGCAAAATAAAGATGAAGTAAGTAGATACAAATTCCTTCCAAATTGCTCAGGCTTCTTTATAAAAGCAAGGGATAAAAGAGTTATCGCCATACATATCCATGTAGGATAATCAAAAACACTTGTTATTACACCCAAAAAATATACTGGCTCTTTTTTCCAACGTGGTGAATCACAATAAATAAAGTTCAATTCCCTGTTGTTGGAGCTGAAGAATATAGGCTTCTGATTTGAATTGATGAATCTTTCCCATTGGTAAAGGGCACTTAGTGCTTCAGATGATAATGTATTTACCATTGTAATAATCGTGATTTCATTTCTTGCCTCGAGTTTCGTAGATTTGGTACGTCACCGTTTCAACACGTTTTTGTCGTGCCAATTTTTAGTAACCAAATTTGATACGTTTATTTTGACAGCAAGTGACTTGACAAGCAGATAGTACGGCAATCCTTTGAAACGATTTTCTGTAAAGGGTAAGTCACGTAGACTTGAATACTTTAATAATTGTTTTGGAGGTATTTCATAACTAGTCAATTTGATAGTATTCATATTTGGATGACAAGCTGATGGATAAAATAAGACTACAAATATAGCCATCGTATTTGTTACAGTATTCATTTTAGGACAGAAAAAATGAACGTATTGTGAATAGTACTATTCGTTTCACCTTCTTGGCTTTTAAACTTTGGATAGGCATTCTTGAAACAGTTTTACGAGGATATGACCAGGTCACTAAACCGGCTAGAGCTTTGAAAAATAGTGAAATATATCAATTTTGGTACGCTGATTACGAATATAATTACCAAAATCCCGAA
>JAQFXM010007985.1:0-11196 GCA_034693345.1 Entomobrya multifasciata
CATAATCGAAGTCAAATGATAGGGAATTCGTCCCTTTCACTGTAGTTTTTATACTTGTTGTTTTATAGTATCCCATTTTGTCTCTCTTGAGTGTCATTTTAAGATCAAATTTGTCCACGAACATTTCTTTTCTCGTAGGTGGAAATTCAAGTGTCAAAATTACAAGATTTCGTGAGGGATATTCGGTTTTGCAAGTAGCAGTTGTAAATCTGATGATGTTTTTCTCTCCTTTGTAGTAAACAGTTAACATTACCTCCCTGAAATACACCATTAAGCCTTTATCGTCTTTAAATGGAATGTCATTTGGAATAACTACATCTTTCCAATTTACAAGACTTTCATCGTGATCTTCTGAACTTAAGGAAAGAAGTAGGTCTTCAATAGAAGCCTTGGTATTCCGTGAGGTGAGTACAATAAAACAAAATATAACTATTTTAGTAGCTCCCATAGTTCTGTGCAGCTCACATGTCCCAAATGTAGTACAGAAATTCACAATACTTTATAGCATTCTATTGTAAAACAATAACTTGTTTAAAAAAATTAAATTGCAAAATGTGCAAAATCAACATTCCTTTGGGAATAATTTAAGTTTCAATTTGAATTTTACTGTTTTTGTGAAATGAGAGAAATAAATACAGAAAGGCGTTTTATGCCTAATAAAATGAATTTGAAACTTTATATTTTCCCCTAATACGTGTCTAATATATTTCATGGAATTCGATGTATTTTGTACATTAACCTCTCACTAGGCAAACAATGAACAATAACTTTTCTTAATGCACGTTGATGACAAAATTACAATTGAAAATGTGAACCGCTGAACCCAATTCAAAAACTTGAGATATTTTTATTTTGCATCACAAATTTGTTATTAATTATCTTGCAGTATGATCTTTTATTATTTGGCGTACAAGAAAGTAACAAAGAAAGCAGACAAATAAACTGATAAGAAACATTATAACCCAAAACCACCACTGACACAGCACTTCCCACTCGTCCCCGCATGCAGTTGATGGACCAGAATTTGATGGACCATAGCTATAATACACACCACCTTTAACACCACTTCCTCCTACATTCAATGCTTCCACTCTTGGTAAATCAACAGTCTCGTTAATATTTTGCTTTGTTCCGACAATTTCAGAAAGAATTATTGATGAGTCCATATCACCCTTACTCTAAGAATGACATATAAAATAATATTAATATACTGTATTTGGTTAGTCCAGTAAAACTGGTTAAATATATTTACCTGAATGATTTCCGCTGTGTTTACCGACTCAGTGGAGGAAAATATGTTAAAATAGATTACAACTAAGGGTATTCTATAATGATAGAGGGTAAACATTTTAATGAAATTTTATTAAAGAAAGATTTAATCAAAAAGTAAATACAACGTCAAAAATTTTGTCAGAGAGTTTTAGTTGAGGAATTCAGAAACAATAGTTTTAGTTGAGATAACGATTAACACTTACATATATGACGGCTGCATAAGATTGGAAATGGCTTGAATTTCATATTATTATTTTTCCAACAGCATGATATTCGTTTGAAAAACATCGAAAATACTTCCAACATGTCATGATAAAAGTAAATTAGTAAATAGCGTGTTATTTGTGCCTGAGTGGTAAATAAGCTAAAGTAAGAACCAACAAATTACCATTTTATAATGCAATCAGTATACTGTATTATAAAATGTAAACATTTTATTTATGTACGACTAATATTTAGCACAACAACGGCACGAAAGCATGAACTTAAGTAGTCATTACTCCATAAAACCAATAATTACACAATTTTAAAATACGTTTTGGTAATTGAAATTTCATAAGTGCAAATGTAAGAGAAATCAAATATTGTAACAATCTATTTCATAATTCCATAGATGTAAATTGATTCTAAATTTTAACGTCAAAACCTGCTTATTTATTCACATCTTTACTGCTCTCCCTTTTTAAGGTCTAACCTGAGATATAAATGTCTATTTGTATATTTATTACAAATATGTACCTTATCATATAACCAATCGAAAAATTAAAATAATTTCAATGCCTGGTCAGTAAGATAAATACTTGCTTGCACGTCAAGAATTATTACTAATAATTAACTCACTGACTTATTTTTCAAGATTTTACACACAGAGATATAAATAATATAGCATACGAGCAACCCAACCATTAGTATTATGAGCCAAAACCACCATTGACATTGCAATGCTGGATCACCGTCACATATATTCGAATTACTAGAGCTTGAGTGACTCGGACTATGATAACCCACACGGCCCCCTAATCCACCTGCAATACCGCCACGAGCAGTTTCAGCACTCAAAGTTTCAAATCTTGGCATGTCAACAAATTCATTACTATTATCGTGCGTGTTGTTGATTTGAAGCAGAATCGATTTTAAGAGTGTATCCTTGTAAATCAAAATACAATATCAATTTACGTAATTCATACCAAATTATAATAAATAAATTAATAGTGTTCCAATATACTAACCTTTGGTGTAAAAGTGGATGTTTCTGACACGGTTGATGAAAATACACAAAAATAAATTACCCCGAAAAATTTCAACTGGTAAGTGCAAGACATGCTTAACGGTTATCTTTAGAAAAGATTTTTCAGAAAGATATTTTGTAGCAATGATAGCAGCTGTGTCAGTTAGGCAATTCGCAACAACAAAATATAACGATAAATAAAAATTACATTGCGACATGCTAGGTTATGTGGTAAAATTTCAGGTACAAAAACATCTCTAATTTTAGCTAGTAGATTTTACCAAAACATATATATACACTTATGTATATTTATAACTATCATATAAGGCGTCCACAATGCTTTGTTGGTAAGTTTCATGTTTAAAATCAATAAAAACTTGAAAAACAAGATATTCATACGATATTCTTAAACATTTCCACTATTCACTAGCTCTATCTTAGTTGTATCGCGTGAGCATTCATTTCGTGAGGAATTGTCAAAAATATTGGAAAGTTAGCATTTGCTCAAGGTGAAAGTTTGAAAGTAAATCATTAACTAGCGTGATAAAAAGTATAGTTCTTATAAAAAACAGCAATAGTGATAAAAATTCGGTTCTCTTATCATTGTGGTATTTTGTTACGATCATGTAATTGTTCTGCAACAAAAACGTATTTGTTTGGAATGTTTACATGCTAAGTTTACAAGTTTACTCATGACGAGTATGTAAAATAAATTATAAACAAGATTTGACCACTTTACAGCAAAACATCATTTTATATTTTAAAGATATTTTATGCCTGAATTTAAAAATGTATTTAAAATCTTTTGTTGCATATTTATTATATAAAAGTCTTTACCACGAAACCAATGTATATGGAAACCATAGTAAAATATTTTATAATCATCAAGTACACAACACGTATCTATAAATATGCATTAACATTTAAATACTACTCATTAAAAATACAGTGAAAAACAAAACAATCCATAAAAAAGCAAAGTACAAAAAGTATGCAAGATTTTATCTCGTGTAAACTATTACGATCTAGTGAAACAATAACACGGCATCTGTCATATTTTTGCTTAAAATTTCCAAATAATTCCTAATAGCACTTTTGCTAAATGCAAAGTGTGGTCCACAATTTATTGGCAATTCCATTTGAGCCCACCACTTTCTTTTCATAAATATATCTCTGTGACAAGTTGTACCTTCTAACCTTCTAATTCCAAATTTTCGAAATCTTTCTCCCCCACAACCTAATTTAATGAGACGAGAACTAATTAATCTAGTCGTTGTTACAATCCAAAGATAAAACAGTGCCAGCCCCATGCCACCAAAGAAGGCGGCAACACAAACACAAACTATGAACATAGGTAAAATAATATAGCAGTTAACACTTAGCCAAATAAATCCCGTTAACATAATTTGACTCGTGACAACTATCGCCAAATTTGTATCATTTAAGGACACTTGTAACATATTGTAAAGGAGCCGAATTTCTATATAATATTTTAAAGTTGCCATTGGCTTATTTCTTTTCTGAGAATTACTTACTAAAGCCTCCAAATGGCTTTGAATGGATACAAAAGCAAAGGAAAAAATAAACATAAATACGGACAAATCATGCATTATAATATAACCTGCAGAAAATATTGCTAACACAAATATCAAAACTTGCACAACAAAATATGATTCTATGCCCAAAATTTGTGCTGCCGTTGCAAACGGATCCAGTTTGTAGTACCAAAAAACATAAGGCAATGGAGGGCCAAAAACTGTCGCGCAAACTATGTAATACACCAATAGTATTCCTGGGATGTCTTTCCATCGAGAAATTTTCTTCTTTGTGTTATGAGCACTTAATAAGTCCGTTCTCATAAACTTGTTAATTACTTTTTTCATTAGCCCGTCGTTTTCTGTGAACCCTTTTCTAATTGTATAAGAGGTAACTGCCCAACTAGTTGTCATGAATATAATTCCAAGCCTTGCTAGTTCTGAACCTTTGAAATTTACTGGTGAGTAAACGATTTTGTATATTGCTATTAACAATAATGTAGGAACACCAAGTTTTATGTAGTATTGCAGTAATTTGTAAGCAAAATTTTCTTTATGGCTGGGAAAATATGGTGTTTTACTGTCGTTAAGTTTAACGTTCATTCCAAGATCTGGAAGCAAACCGTACGTATTTTGATATATTTGGGTGGATTTTATCATCAGTGGCGTCAGCCATGGAAATGCACTTATATTGTTGTCCATTATCGTTGAATTTTAGCACTTATTTACGAATTTCTTCAAAGATTTTAAAATGCATAGACAGATGCTTTAAGGTGTTCTGTATTTTAAGCGAACTTTATTTTTAAGTACCCTTTGAAGTTATTATCTAACGTGTAATAATCTTCCGTGAGGAATGAGCCTGTGGTTTATGCAAAATCGAAAAATATTTCTTCTAAAAATAGTTAAGTAAATTTAGCTTTTAAAATTAAAAGTTGAAAATACTTACTTAACTTTATTTTTCCGTTGAATCAATAATATGGACATGTATTTTTAGTAGAGTTTTTACTTTTGTATAAGTATTTCATGATGTTTCATATGGACGGAAATTTTATTAGGCAATCATTTTAGTATTTAGTCCAAAATTAAAAAAAATGTATTTTTCGCCAAATGAAACTTTAAATATTCATGTTTACCGAAATGACGGTAGATATTATGTAAGTATTTTATTTTAAAATTTGTATATTCAGCTTATCTAATTTTTTGTGTAAATGTAGAACACTCTTTAGTTTTTTATTTCAAAAATTTTCTGATCAATAATTACAAGTGGTAGTGAAATATGTAGAAAAATTCTTACATACATTTAAGCCAAATGTATTCCGAATTCAGAAAATTCTAAGGTTACTACAAAGGTTACTATATTAAAATGATGAAAATCAATTTTAATTTGCAACGTCATCACTAAGAAGACGAAAGCTACTGTGTATAACAAAAGCATGCTTAACCATTCCATCATTTACATAATGTACGACACTGTTTTCATCCATTCCTAAAGGTAATAAAAAATAAATAAGGTAACATTTTAATAAAATCCTATTCAAGCGATAAAATGGCGCTTGTCATATTTTTGCTTAAGATACAAATCTTTGAAAAATATCGAAATAGTTCCCAACAGAACTTTTACTAATTGCTTACTAATAGAGGTTTTGCTTATAATTGAATAAGAGTTTGGGAAAAGGTCCCATGTTTATTTTTCGACCGTTAAATTTTGTTTGTGGTTTTCATGCGCCTGTGTACGTACTAGTGGTAGTCAGCAAATGAAGTTTATGTCAATCGAAGCGTCAGGAAAAGCGTTGTCTTGCAAGCAAATTTCAGTAGAGTACTGTAGTTGATACGTTTACAAGCATTCAAAACACACGTACAAAATTTAACGGCCAAAAAACACAAATGGGATCTTTTCCCAGACTCTAATTCAATTAAGCCCGAGAAACCACGGTTACAAAACTCTGCTTGCGACAACTATGGTTATATTTTGAAAAACTGAAGATTGAAACATTTGAAAAAATATTTGAATTTAGCCGTACTATTTTTAAGTTTTCATTTTCTTATAAATTTTGTGAAAAACACATAAAACTTCTAAATGGCTGCTTCCCTGTTCTGTTCACTACCTATTCACACTGTAGAACAAAACAAATTTCAATAAGGATCAATATATTTCCAAACGTGATATTTGCTAAATTCATGATACACAAATAACGCACAGATAAGAAGTAAATATGTACTATCATTTTAAAGGATAACAGTTAAATTTGTTTATTTTCACTATCCAAATCGGTCGCAAATTCATGTAGTATGTCGAAAGTTTGAAACAAGGTAACAAGTCATATTTGACAAGTCAAGTTATGAGGACAATTTCAGTCTAGAAGTAAAAACTACAAAGTGGACAGCACTTCTTGAAAACTTGGTTTTCATTCACGTTTTTACACTAAATCCCCCAATTTAACATTATCCAAATAAACATCAATTGTTATTCAAATCGTCACGAAAATGAAACTGAGTACTGCTTTAGTTTTTATATCGTTTCTTTTTGTAAACTTACTTTATTCCTTTTAAAATTAAAACACAATTGTCGGCCTTATTGGAATTGTCTTACAAAATGGTACGCAAACATTGTTCATGCCGGAAAGCAATATTTAATGAATTTTTCAAAAACTAATTTGCATTGAAATGGGATCAGATTCCGAAATAAGTAAACCAAGGACACGGTCCTGTCGTTTAGCTGTCTCATGAATGTTCCCTAAATTCAACTTGGAGTTAGGTGCTAAACATATGTGTAAATAATTTAAGGATACAAATGAAATATTTAAAAAACGGTTAAAATCCTATATTTTCAAAAAATATTCTTGCGAATTTGGGATTTTTTCAGGCATTAAAAAACCCCCTTCGGTTTGGATTTCCCATTTAATATTTGTCAGTGTTTTCATGTTTAATTTCATATTAAAATGACATGTGGTGAGGAAAAAGAGCATAGATATGATCATTTAAACTATTTATAATTTAAAGGTAGTCGGACTACTTTGGTGTCATGAGATCTCTTGCCAAATATTGGCGATGGCCTTTTATAAACAGAACTTTCCCGCATAACATTTCACATAACGACACTAATAAATATGTATACATAAGTATTGAATGTTTCCTAAATTTATTCACATAAAAACACCATTCAATGCTTCGAGATAAGAGCTTAAGATAAGCATTCAACGGAGTATAATTCGGTTATGGGGTTAGTATTTTTAAAAATGTAAATATTTGCATAACATGTTTATTTTATCAGTCATGTTTATTTGTGACTTTTCAAAGAAGATTAAAGGTTTGTCCTTTATTTAAACTCGAAAAAATGTTTCAGTCCAAATTGCTGAGAGGTAAATTGTCTCAACTATAGCGTAAGTGACTCTCTCATTCTTCATAGACCCACAAATATTAGCAACCGTTGCAATGGGGAAACACAGTTTGTTCACTGTATTTTTAATGTGCATGAATCTACTCTTGTCAAGCTCAATGGAAAGTGAAACGAAATTGTCAGTTCTACTCAGAAATATTCTTGACAAAAAGGTAATAATCAAGTTGGTCTATATTATACAATACTGAAAAATTCCTTTTTATACTTAACTGCCTCATTGTTATTATTTAGGAATCGTTTCCTGCAGGAGACAACAGACATCAGTCCATTTTTCATACTATTCTGCCACACGAATGCTCAAGCAACAAAATATGGAGTGTATATTTAAAAACATGTGTTGACATTCCGAAGTTCAAGTTGATGTGATTAGAAAAATCCTCCGCATAAACATGGTTGACAGACGGATATATATTATAGACATATCCACAAACTTATCACATAATTTAAAAAATAAATTCATCCACGTTAAAAACAATTTACTTTTTACATTATTTATTTGTCCAATGTAGTAATAATAACCATCTAATAATAATAACCAAGAGAAGAGAGAGACAGAGACCGACAGCAGCATAAAAATTTAGCTCCAGGTTAAATGTGTTAAATTAATTGTAAATCAGTTAAATAAGGATAGCAATATCATTTTCTTATCATTTAATATCTAAGCTATCGACTAAAGAAAAAACCTGTGACCTAGCCACTAATTTTAATGGCAAAAATTAAGTTTTAAAAGTTAATAAATCTCCAACCAGTAGCTGAAAAAATACACAGAAATCAGCCAGGAGAATTTAGTAGCCGCCACAACAAGAGCTGTCAACCCAATACCATCCAAACTCAATGGGGCAACTGTCACCAAACGAAATGCAGCTTTGAGCATAGCTGGATAAAATCTATTAATGCTCATTTTGACGTAAGCCTTATCTATTTTTTTCCATATCGGACTGGATGAAGGATAACTCAACTTTACATAACAAATCGCAACTAGTTGTCTCTGTCTTGGAATAAATTATTAATTCACTTCTCTTTTATATAAATTTTATCATGGATATCCAAACTATAGGATCTGATAACTTGGACTTCAACTCACTTCCATTATACGAAGGAACCATCACTGACAACTCGACACCAGAACTGGATGAAGATAAATTGACATACAAGCAAATACTACCCAAAGGTCGCAAGTTCGTACACGTAAATATTAATGGAATTTCAAGTAAATTTGAAGAAATTAAATATTTTTTATTGAATGAGAGTAATGTAGTGCTATGTGGTATCACTGAATCAAAACTCAAGCCAGAAAATTTCGAAAATATGTACAACATTCCGTCTTATCACACAATCAGACTAGACAGAATAGGAAAAGGTGGAGGTGGTCAAATTGTATATATAAGTGACAAATACGACTATCAAATCTATGAAAATCCATGCACACTCCCAAATTTTGTTGAGTGCACAATAATTAAATTAGTCACCACATTCCAAAAACCAATAATAGTAGCAATTGTGTATATTCCACCAGACTTAGTAAACAACAACACAATAGAATACTTTGAACAAATTTTTTGCTTCATTAGATCACAGAAATTTGAATGTATTATCACAGGTGACTTTAACATAGACATACTAAAAAACACAAATGAGTCAAAATACCTTAAATCTATTACTAAAGAATTTAATCTTACACAGTTAATTAAGGGACCAACACGTATAGCCTCACGATTAATTAACAACACATTTTTAACTACAAAAACGCTAATAGATCATCTATATGTATCGAATCCCAACAAGTTTAAATATAGTGGTACGATACCGTTTTCAACAAGTGATCATAATATGGTATTCTGCATATCATGTTCAAAGAACAATAAGCTACCGGCAAAAACTGTAGAATATAGGAGCTATAAAAATTTCAATTATGAATCATTTGAAAAAGAGTTTGAAAAAATTGATTGGTCGTTTTTAGACAGCTCACCAGTCCCAGAACATAATGCCACAATTTTAGAGAGCTTAATATTGGGAATACTCGACAAATACGCTCCATTGAAAAGAAAAGTAGTGAAAGGGTTTCAATCTCCATGGTTCTCAAATAAATTGATCAAACTATGCAATGAAAGAGATAAATTGCGCAAACAAGCAATTACAGACGAATCACTCTTACCTATTTACAAAAAGTTCAAAAATAAATTAAACAATACTATACGCGCAGCGAAGAAACAGTATTTCAATAAAAAACTTTCAGAAATAAAAAATTCAGCCGACGCGTGGAAAATTATGAACGATCTAATACAATATAAACATAAGTCGAATCCTAAAATAACAAAATTAATTGATAAAGATTCTAAAGAGTTAATAACGGACAAAGAAATATGTGATAAACTAGCGAGTGAGTTTGTGATAACAGACGTAGTCAGTAGTGTTGAAAATTGCTATTCACTATTGGACAATTACATTTGTAGCTATAATGAAAACAATGACGAGACTGCTAAAAGCATCACATCAGTACTACATAAAGAAGAAGTACTTAATGCAATCGCGTACGTAAAAAAGTCTAAAGATAAGAAAACTAACGTTCCTGGAATACTTTATAAAACATACTCAGTTCTTTTCGCTATACCACTGCAGATCTTATTTACAGCAATTTTAGTGAAAGGAATTGTACCAGAAAATTTTAAACAGGGGCATGTAATTGCGCTTTATAAAAAGAAAGGTTCACATTTTCTAAGCAGCAATTATAGAGCAATTTTTAATTTTCCGTTTATTGTAAAAGTTTTCGAGAGAATTATTTATTCCAAAATCCTTTTTTATCTCAAAGATTTGTTAGACCCGAAGCAGCATGGATTTAAACACAACCATTCATGTGAAACGGCAATAGCAAGTGTTACTCAGGATATAGCTGGAATAATTGACAAGAAGAAGGGGAAAGCTGTAGCACTTTTCATAGACTTTTCCAAGGCCTTTGATAGTGTCTCCCACGAAAAATTGATTATAAAATTAATGACAAAATTTTGTCACAAACTTCCTCCATACTTAATCATGGTTATAATTAGTTATTTTACCAACAGAACATTCATTATAGAAAACGGTACATTTATATCTGAAGTGTATAGCATATCATCTGGTGTCCCAGCAGGCAGCATTTTAGGAAGTCTCTTCTATTCACTTTTTATCAATGATATTAGTGAAGCGATTTCAGTAACCTATTGTCTTTACGCTGATGATTTGATATTGTACACAGAATGTGACAGTTTTAAAGAAGGTAGCATTAAATTAAGTCAAAGTCTCAACGAGCTCAAATTATGGTGTGACATGAATGGGCTTAAAATTAATATTACTAAAACCAAATACATGACTTTTTACAAAAGCAACGATTATCGATCAGCAAGAGAGAATAAAGGTAGTATAAATTTTAATGGTGAAAATATAGAATGGGTAGATAATTTTAAATATCTTGGAGTAGTACTAGACTCTAATTTAAGCTATAGACCTCATTGTGAACTCATCGATAAAAAATTAAGCAATGCATTAGCAAAACTTCACAACATCAAAAGAATGATCAATGAGAAATTCGTAAAATCTGTAATTTCAGCTTATGCAATTAGTATAATTGATTATGGAATTTTATTTTGGGCAACCGCGAATAATTCTAAGGTAGCTAAATTTCAGAAAAAAATTGATAGATTTTTAATTGTATTCTTTTATCCCACATTGAGTAGACGCAATCGTAAACAAAAGGTAAACTTTTCAAAAATAGATATGAATTCAATATA
>JAQFXM010007986.1:0-11194 GCA_034693345.1 Entomobrya multifasciata
GAGCTTCTCATGAATGATGATGACTTTGATGTGAATATATCCCAGCAAGATGACTTCTTACCAAGTCAGCGACCTCCCAGAAGTACGGTGGAATTTGGCAGAACAGTTGATGTACCTGTGAATGAAAGAAGTGATGATGATGAAGATGTCAATATCCGTATCAGTCGCACAAGTAAACGTAGTCCAGTGAAGAGATCTCGGCCGGCTCCACAACCGATAACTGTTTCAGATGACAGTGATGATGACTTTCAAAGTCGAAGTGGCAACAACGGGATGCGAAGATATTCACAATTGTCAACCACCTTAAAACAAGCGAGTAAGCAGTTAAATGGAGGAAGAAGTCATAGCAAACCAACCTTAGTACAAACGAGACTACTTCCTGTTAAAATCATTCCAAGAAGTGGTCGGGATCACTCTTCTGATTCCATGGATGACGATGGTCCTATCATCTCACATCGGAGGAGAACGAATTCTACGTCTTCGTCGTCGGCAGTCCCACAAAATAACGGTCGTGTTGAAAGTAGACCGAAGGAGGCGGAGGTGTTGCGTCTAAAAGTTTGGATTGAAGGAAAACCTTTTTTGGTTCCTGTGAATGAGAGAAATCGGAATGCGACTATTGAATGGCTTGCTGAGGACTGTGCTGACAGATATGCTAAGGAGTAAGGCTTCTAGCTTTCAGTTCAGTTTTAAATAGTGATTGTTACTTAAAATATGATATGTTTAATGAATTTGTAGAAATAATGGACTGAAGCCAAAGCTGAAACTTCAAACGAAAGATGGTGCCATCCTGACAGGAACGGATCCAATCAGTTTTGTGTTGGAAGCTAATGAAAGAGAACTTGTTGGAATTGCGGGGGATTGTGTTTTGGCACCGCTTGTTGATCGCTACGCTGCTGCTTGTACGGATAAGATAATACGTGAGTTAATTAAAAGCTGTACATTGTACATTTTAATGGGATAATTAAGTGCATTATGTAATTGTAAAGGCCAAACTTTTATATATTTGATAGCAATGAACTCTGAGGTGAAATCAGCTTTAAATGTTTGTGAGTCATCAAATATTCTCAACTTAACTGATGTGTGCCTGCGAGGAACCGCAGCAATTGTTGTGATGAGTTCATTACAGATGCAAATCGGTTTGAGGATTTTAAATTTGTCGGGATGCTCATTATTTGATGCTGGCATTTCTGTAAGTTTGATTAAAATGTTAACTAATTTATCTAGCTAATGTAGTATTTTTTTATAAAAATTTAATTGGATACATGATTTACATTATGTGTAGGAACTGTGCAAAGTGCTGCCAACCTTAACAGCCCTATCCGAATTGGATATAAGTTCTAATGGAATCACGAAAGCTGGCTTTACACAATTTGCTAATGTATTTTTACAAGAAAATCAACAAGCTAAAATACCCCTTTCAACTTTATGCCGTGTGGTAAGTGAAATGTGGAGTTTTATTCAAGAGAAAACATTTTAGTTTTGAATTTCAAAAAAATATTAATTTTGCTAATTTTCATTTAACTTTTAGCCTGTCGGTTTAACTAGTTTAGTTTTAAGCCACAATCCTCTGGGGAATCATATCGGATCTTCTTTGAGCTCTTTACTCAATAAACTCACATCTTTGAAAACGTTAGAGATTGCAGATTGTGATTTATCGGACAAGTTGTTCAGTTTGACCAAAAATGAACTCACGAAGGCTTTCAATAGTAAGCTGTTTTATATTTAAGTGAATTTCAATTGATATCATGTTTTTTTTCAAATTGAGGACTAATTTGGTATTAATTGTTTGTTTCACAGATTCAAAGCTAGAGGAAGTGGACATCAGCTTCAATAACTTTAAGGACATCGGCCTAGAAATATTACTTCAAAGTTTACCTGCCAGAAAAATGCGTGCCCTGAATTGTTCATCAACTGTATGCAGTTCTACAAATACTGACGTGGTGGCGAAGGCAGTGTGCACCTTATTATCTGGAAACGAGGACTGCTGTAATCTGAAGACCCTTCAACTGAATGACTGCGGATTGACCGACAAGTCGATGGAACTGATAGCAGAAAACTTTGATCGTCTCGTCCGCCTAGAAAATTTGGAATTAGCTTGCAACGAAAATTTAACGTCATCAAGTCTTGTTAACATTTTGGACCGTTCTGTGGAATACCAGATTCCCCTTTTGAAATTGGATTTGGGAAGCATTCCAAAGTTGTGGGATAACCCACGCATTACTGATGCAATGATATGGCAAGCTATGGACAGAAAGATGAGCTTTGAAAAGAAACTCAAGTTTTTGAGAGTGAATACAAGTGAAATAGTGACAAAAAATAATTTGAGTGCAAGCCAACAAAAATATTCGACAGTGGAACAGAAAATGTTAGAACTGATGGGTGATTATTCAGGGCTTTTACAATTCCGTCATGAGAAACAAGGTGCTTGTATTACTTATCAACTTGATGACTAATTTAAAAGAATAAACTTGTCAATTGAATTTTAGAATAATAAGTCTTTATCCTCATTTTTAATTGTCATATTTAATTGTTCGTCATATTCTAAATTAAGCACTTCACTTAATTCTAACAACACAATCGGTTCCAGGAAAAGAAGGTAAATTGAGGGCATATTTCTCTGCAAGTTTCTTAGGCACAAAGCGACCACCAATAAAATGATAATTGCCTTTGAAGTGAGTAGCACACATTTTGGGCGCTGTTAGTGACACCAGCATATCTGGCATAAATCGCAGAGATTCATTAGTCGGTGGTCCATTTTCCACGTCCCATCCACTGGGAATATCAACTGCCACCACGGGAATGGACTGGGCTGACGCTGATACCATTAGATCTACGAGAGGCTGGAATTCTGGGCGAACAGGTGGTTTGAAACTGAATCCGAAGAGGGCATCGATGATAAGGCCTACAGAGCTGTCCCCTCTGTAACAAACATAAAAAATGCCACATTATATCATCTTCACTAATTACAATGCAAACTAAAATATTTAATCATTCCAAATAACAACCTGACTGATTCGGGGTCACTGGAAATCTCAACGTCATTTTGGGCGGCTTGATGCAGTAAATTAATGTACAGGTCCTTCGTAGGTTCCCGGGCATTCAGTATGGTCACCCGTTCAAATCCAAAAAGTTTCAAATGTCTTGCCACCACCAAACCATCGCCTATTTAAAAATTCAACCAATTAAAATATTTTAAACTTAATAGGTTTGTTGGTTTACATGTAATGCATAATTTAAACCACAGAATTGCTTCTACCTCCGTTATTTCCAGGCCCCGTAATAATTACCACTTTACCCCCCTTCCTTTCCCCATACACCTGTGCCACGGCAGTAGCCACTGATAATCCCGCAAGCTCCATTAACTGGTCCACTGAAAACTTGTACTCATTAAACAAATCTTGATCCACCTGTATCGCTTCATTTTGATTTAACAGTTTTACATTAGCTGCACTAGTTACAG
Organism: Entomobrya multifasciata; assembly: GCA_034693345.1. NCBI lineage: Eukaryota > Metazoa > Arthropoda > Collembola > Entomobryomorpha > Entomobryidae > Entomobrya > Entomobrya multifasciata. The sequence goes on from JAQFXM010007986.1 coordinate 3,461, forward strand.
GAATATCCGCCATTTTTACAGGCCTTTTAATTAATGATGCTACATGTGACGATGATGATACTAATGACCTATTATTTAAAACTGCTTTTCCAAAAATGATAAATTCTCTTTCCGAATTTCTAAACAATACACCCAGTAAACTAGCACCGGATTTTAAAATCATCGGTACCAATATCCCCAAAAATACAATCAGAAGTACTGCAATTAGTGATCGTAAAGTTATTATGAAAATCATAAAAAGTTAACTTTAATCACAAAAGTCAGCTGTCCCAAAATTGTCAAGTTAGATTTCGGTCTTTTTTCTTTACCGCTTAAAAAAGCGTCTACATGCTCATTGGTCATTGGCCATTCATGTCTTTTTGGAGTCTCGATCTCGAGTCTCTTGGGCTTTTGCTAATGGCTTTGTTTTACAATGCAAATTATGCAAATTATGTTGCTGGTGAACCTCACTCGCCAAATTCAAATGACTTGATTTGGTAAAGGTTTAAAGCTTCTTGTTGGATTATTTGGTTTTGTTCAGAAATTCGTCGTACTGTCGATTGACTGCAACTGCAACCTGCAACTCAAAAAGTAAGACTTTCAACTTTGGCTTTTCATTGTGAACGGACGTGGACGACGACGACGAGATTGCGTTGCTGAGTAGAGAAATCATTAAAAAATTAAAGTGATTAAAAAGTTGGGAGTGAACTATTCTTGTGAAGTCCATTTGATTTTTAGTCATTTAATTGGTGGTTGTCTTTTGTGAAGGTGTGGAATTAATTAAAGGTTAGTTTGGTTACTTTTTAAAGTGTGCAAGTTTTTTGTGATGTAGTTTGTATTACGTAATTTTTTAAATTTTGTTTAATGATTATTGTAGAAGGAGGAGGAGTTAAAGGACTAGTTTTTTTTGTGAAACTTGAGTGGACAACGGGAGACGAAAATGGAGGGACATTTCACGAAGGCGGTTGTAAAATGGTGCAAGGACGACCTCTCAAAAAATCTGGCTAGTGGCTTCAGTCAGATTGCTCAGCAAATTGATGGGATGCTGAATGAGGAATATGAGGAACTGAAGAGGGAAAAGCAAGCGTTTGCGGAAGAGAAGAAGTTGTGGGAGAAGGATGTGGAGCGGAAAACGGTGGAAGTGCAGAAGGCAGTGGAGTCTGCGAAGGAGGTGGAGGTAAACAAGAAGCAGTTGGCGGTGGAGAAGGCCAAGGTGAAGAAGGACTGGGGTGAATTGGAAGCAGCCCGAGAAAAATTGAAGGTTGAACAGGAAGGGCTTCGGAAGCGGTTGGATGAGCTGGCTGAAAGGGAACACAAGTTTTCGAGCTTTGAGGCGAGCAGGATGAAGCTATTTGAGAGTAAGGAAGCGGAGGTGATGAAGCATGAGGAGACCGTGAAGGCGAAGGAGCATAAGCTCAATGAGTTGAGAAAGAGTTTCAATGAAACGAAGACTGCGTTTGAAGAAGGACGAATTCAGTTTGAGGAAGCCAACAAAATTGAGAAGGAGAATTTGCTGAAGCTGAGGGCAGAGTTGGAGGACAAGGAGAATCAGCTGGAATACTTGGAGTTGGATCTGGATTTGAAAATGGGGGAGATAAAGGAGAAGTGCGCTGCTGGTGCTAATCGTAGGCCTGGTGAATGGATCCCCTTGAAGGTGTATGGGAGTGACCCAGCATTAGGTAAGTTTAATTGTTAGGTTAGGATATTTTTCTAAGAGGAATTGTTTTTTTAAATTGTGTATATAATTGTGTTTTGAAAATTGATTTGCAGTTGGGGACAACCACGGAGAGTACGATCGTCTGAGGAAGGTGACCAAAATGATGGAGAAGAATAATGCAGTGGTTTACATCCGGACCGACCATCCCACCGAGATATCTGTCGGTATCAAGTCTGCTGCGGCACGAGATGTGGCCAGATTGACTTCTGGTATAATTTTTATTTGCTATAAATTATCTTCATTGTGAGTAATTTTTATGTATGGAACTTACTTTTAGTTTTTTATTTTGTTTTGTAAATTCTAGCGAAAGGAGAGACGGACAAGCAGTGCTTGAAGGAATTGGGGGACGAGCTCCTGAAAAGAGTTAGGACCAGCTATGGAACAACCGGGCGTGCTCCATCTGTGAGCTCCTTCCGTGCTTGAAGGAAGGAAGAAAAAGGGAATTTTGTGAAATCAAGACAGACGAGTGTTCGTAATTAATTGAATTTTTCAACGAGCCTTAGTCTTTGTTAACCTTTTTTACATTGTATATATTTGAGGGAAATGGTGGATGAAATTAATTGCTTTAATTTAGAGTCAAATCCAATGATCGGATCAGCATTTGACTTTATGAATGTTTATCCAATTTACTAGTAATCAAATTGATTAGATCTAGGTAAAGCTGTAGTTTTAAGGTACTGAGTAAATAATAAGTTTATTCAAAAAAAATTGATAAAAATGGAGTGATGATGAGTCAAATGTTATGTTAAAATTGAATCTAGAATAGTTTAGAGGTGTAACATACTTTATCAACTTACAATTAACATAATAAATTGTATTATATCTTGAATATCTACATGTGATGATGATGACTAATACATTCATTTCTTTGGCTTTAGTTTCTTCAGTTTTGTACTTTCTAATCTTGCTCGCACATTTTTATCTTCATCGTACAAGTCCAAGTCTTTGACGTAGTACCAAACCAAACAGTCAAATACTGCACCGAGGAAGGTGAAAGCTGAAAATTAGAATGTACATTTATCTTAATCAAGTTAACCAACTAGTTGTATAATCTTTTGCGTAATTATAAATCTGATTAGGTCTTACATGCAGCAAATAAGTTAAACCAATATCGGAGCTTTTGTCCATCGTACAACCAACAGTTGCCCCTTGCCCCACACTTTGTTCCCCAGACTAGACAGGCAGCATCTACACAATTCAATAATACACAGAATTAGTATTTAGTATTTCGCAAGATTTAATTTGCAGTAGTGTTGGAATATGGAAACCTACCAAAAATCTTTCCAAACAGAATTGGACTTGGCAGCATGGCAAGCACACTAATTAGAAAAATGCTGAGACCAATCGCAAGTGACTTGTCCTTTGGATCCACACATCTAAAAATAGCCCAACACAAAAAATCTCATTTTATTCATTCATTTCCCAAAAAAATACACATACTGTGACGTGACTTGACGTGTGACAAGAGATCAATTACTTTCCCTTCCCAATTTTTTATACTGACCTGTATGACACGAGCATGTTACCAATCCGTCCACTACTGTCCAACAGCTTGATAGCTGCATTCACACCGAGAAATGTGATAAATATTGCGAAGCAGCCTTCATTACAAGTTCCCACAGTCAGCACAGCCATTGGATCAGCAATGCAAGCACAATCGGACACTGTTCCATTCACCTCCGGTCCACTACAGCCAGCGTGACAGGCAGAGTAATAGACTTGATTCGTCTCGCGGTGACACACAGGAAACACTTTGTTCGCCTGGCAATTGCAATCAGAATTACAGCTTGTTGTCAAGTTCCACTCTCCAGTCACCGGATTCTTTTCACCAAAAGCCAGCTCACCAGGATCACAACCCATTTGAGTAAAGCTGAATTTCACCAGCACGTACAGAAAGCCAAGAAACACATTCCAGCCAGCTAAAAGCCGGGCACTGGGTTGATATTTGGAGATTAGGGCACCACTTATCAAAAGTCCAACTGCTTGAAATGCTATACTTACTACACCTATTCATATTTTTTAACAAAAGAAAGAAAGTTAAATGTAATTCAATTTTTGTTTTATATCACCCCAAAAAATAAGTATATGACGGCTTACCTGAAATTACCGAAGCATTGACAGCAGTTTGCATGAAAATTGTTTCCAAATATTTTGGCATGTAGGTCCAGTAGCCAATTGCGGAGAAAATGTAAAATACACCAGCGAGATTGTTGAACAAGTTGATTTTATTTGTTATCAGGCCTTTCACCGCCTTAGGCATTTCTGTAAAAATAAAAATATGTACAAAGAGGAAATTATGTCTTTTGTTGTTGGAATTTTGGGAGCATATTTCTTGGAACTCTGCTGTGTAGAGAAAGAAGGGAAAGTGCATAGTTGTCATATAATATGTTTTAGAAGCTCTGCCTCTGCTTTCACTTTTTTGTGGTGACGCACACAGGCTAATGAATAAAAAGGGAAAATAGCATGAAGCCTTGGTATGCATACCTGAAATTCTCGGCATCCGACTATCCTCGTCCTGTGCAGCCTCGGATGTAAGTACCAACTTGCTACCAGCCCTGTTCAAATTTACTTGACTTCCGGTTGTGGCTACAATGCTGGTTGAGGCTTCCATTGTCTGTGTAAGTTGCTTCCTGAGTGTGGCTCTTGGGAGCTCACGGGGGAACAAGGCAATAAAGAATGATGTCAAAACCATCAAGATTCCCAGTACAATCCAACCTAACCTTTAAGCAGAAAAAAGAGAAATTAAAGTGAAAAAAAAACTTTCTTTGAAGAGGTATAGTTTTTTGGTAACATAAAAAGTGTGCCAATTTCTAGTTAAAGCCAGAAAAAATCAGTGAACCTCAAAAACCGAAACCAACCGTTTTTGAGGTTTTTAACCGCAAAGCTATTAAAAATGTTGTGGGTTGGGTTTTTCAGCTTACCACCATGCACCAAGCCATTGTGGATGGCCTAGACTTATTGTTGGAGTGAGCATTGGGCTTATAAATAATTTTAGACAGAAGCCACCCAGCAGAAAGCCAAAAGTTGGTCCTGGAGGAAAAAAATTACAATTAGTAGAATATTTTATAATGAATGAAAATTGCTTTATTTTACACACTTTCACTCTTTTGTACTTACCAACAAGTCGCATGGACATTGTGATGCCTGCAAAAATTCCAAGAAAAACATAAAAATTTAATTAATTAGTTTGGCTTTCATTTTTCACCTGACCTGGACAATGTGTATCATTAAGGTATGGTATACACTTACCAAATAACATGGGACTTTTGGTTTTCTTGATGTTATCATCTAAGTACGGTCCACCTGTGTATCAAATCCAATAACAAGAGATGCTTTAAATCATTACCTTTTAAATTTTATATAATAAGTATATTAAGTAGAGTAATTAACAAACCCAAAGTGAAGAAAAGCAAAACCCCAATTCCGGATACAAACTGGGAAATGAAGATGAGAATGAGTGGAACAATTGATGTATCTGAGGCTTCACAGTCGGTAAGTTTTGTAAAGGGGGTGTCCCTTCGTCGACAGATTTGAGCTTTACTTTTGTAGGCTAAAGAGAGAAAAAAAATTAATTACTTTTTCTGGCTAATATGCTAAAAAGTTAGTACATTTTCAATTATGTAGTTTAACCTTTAGGAGCAGCAGCACCAGTCAAATTTTGGATAACCGATCCAGTCGTCGTTGTCGTTAGATCAGATTCATCTTCATTTTCAAAAAGATTTTGATATTCCTCCGTCAAACTTAACATGTCGTTTCCGGGTCCATAAAAGAAATGGGGGGCTGCCAGCACAAAGCAACTAGCTGCAGAGATCAATACCCCAGCAGCCATCCAACGGGGCCTGTGACCTCGACCTCCATAATAAGCGAGTATAAGGGAGAATATTATTTGGGACATTTCGTTTCCCGTCATTACGATTCCTATCCAAAAAAATATATTTTATTATTTTGGGGTAAAGTGAGACACTGGAATTTTTCTCATTAATTGATTAGTTTTTCTCACCTGCCGTTTGCGAACTAATCTTAAACCTTTTCTCCAACGTTGTAATTGTCGCCGTAAAATATGACCAGCACATGGACTGTATTATTGCCAACAATGAGAATACCAACATGAACGCTTTCTTGGATGCGAATTTTTGCATCCATTCTGGTTTAAATGGGCCAATCCCACATAAAAATTCTTCTTTCTTGGGATCAACATCATCCAGGGCCCCCTTTTGGGGATACCTACTTTGAGGAGGGATATGTGTTGAGCTTAAAGGCTGTTCTAGCAAGTCAGGCACTAAACTTGTGATTTGACCTGGTTTCCCATTAGTTAAATTTTCTCTAGTTATTGGGGCTCCTTTGTGATCAAAGTAGTAGGTGGTGGTGTCTCCCCCATCACCGCCACCTTCCACATCTTTACTATCAGTGGGGGCAACTTGAGACATTTTTGTACTAATTTTTTTATTAACGAATTTCTAATTAATTAACTATTTTAATTAGCATAAAATATATAGTTTAAATTTTTACACATCACTAAATCCTGTGTAATGACACATTAAATTGATTTGAAGTACTTTATGCTGAAAATTTAATGGCTGGTAAACGGTAAACTAGGCCAATTGATTTGATTCCTCCGTCCGACAGTCGAGATTTGATTGAATGCTGAACAGCAGCCAAACCACTTGATTGTCAGTTTACTGAAAGTGATAATTCATTAATTTCTCTGTTCCTCATGATTTCCTTGATTTGAAATCATGTGAGTATACTGATTAAACAGATAAATGTACATGACTTGATGTGATTTCAATGTAAATTTGAAATGTGAATGATTTCACACGCATGCAATAGCTATGCAAAGTGAGAACAAGAGTGTTCTTCAGAACTGGTCAAATAAAAGTGTCGTTTTATTTTGTGAGCTCTATCTTAGATCAACATTACACTAAACAACAGAACACACACACACACATGTACAAAGATAAATTTCGTATCAAAATATGTCATTATAATAGGAAGATAATGTCTGGATGACTGACTGACTGACTGGACTTGGGATAACTGAAAGAGTGAAAATTAATATTATTTTTGGGCCAGTAGCTGGAAATGTGGTTGTAAGTTATATAAATGATGACGATGTATACCCATCCATCATTTTTACATCATTTAATTAACACTGCAGCTTGCAGAACCTTCCATTGTACAAATTTTCATGAGTAAAACAAAACTTCTTTCAAAATCAATAGAAAATCTAAGGCCTTGTCATAATTTTTATTTTTAGAATTTTGGGTGGAACCCTTACAAAATATCTGAAGACGCACATTTTCTAGAGGTTTTGTAAAAGGGTCAAGCTTGCTACCCATTTTTATGACATTGAAATGAATGCAGTTAAAGATGCATGTGTTATGAGTCATGTCATGATCATGGGAATTCTTGGGCCTTAAAATCATGGCCTTGTATAAATCATGTTAAATTTCAAGTTGCACGTGGTTCATAAATAGTTAAGCACCAAAAAGCATCGCACTCTTGTCTCGCCGTCGCCGTATGTTGCATGTGACGCAAGTAAAACCTTATAAAATTTGTAGTTGTAGCTTTTGGCTTGGGGCTCTTGATGAAAAATTAAAATTATAACATTGTTTTATGAAGACTAATGATGCTTCAAGTCATTTTTAATTATGATTTTTTAATATTAATACTGAAGTTTATAGGTTATAAATAAGCAGTTATAAATTTTATAATTCTTCTTTTATTCCTAATGAAATTTGATAGCATTGCAAATTGCAAATTTACAATGTGGATAGCTTTTTTGGGGCAATAAGAGATTAACCTTGTCCACAGCCATGCTAGTATAGTAGTTGTTTGTAATGTACTTTTTTAGTAATGTAGGTAGTAGGTATGCGATGCGTGCATATTTTCTATTTTCTCTATCTTTTTCAAAATGTTGGGTTGTATCAGTCCAATGCGGCCCTGCGGAGATAACATGACAAGAGGGCATTTTTTGCTATCAATCAAACACAAAATCGATATACTGAAATTTAAGCATTGATTGTAACGCTGCAGTG
>JAQFXM010007987.1:0-11193 GCA_034693345.1 Entomobrya multifasciata
ATATTTTACAAACGCTCATTTTCGGGATTAGAAATACAAGCTTTGAGAATAACTATTCTGTTTTCACAAACCTTGGCCCCAACTGATGACGTGGTTCCTCTTGGATATTTATACTTGTAAAATCCCCAGGGAGCATGTCCCAATATTTTAGTCCTCATTTCTGGAAACGTTGAGCGTAGCATTCTTTCAGCAGCCTGCAATCACCCAATCACCGTTAATTTAGTTAAATCATAATTCAAGTATATAATTTCTTCTTTTATCTTTTTTCATTACACTAACCTGTCTTAGCGTTTCCCCCTCATTTAATTTCGCATGAGGACATATCCAGCGGAAGTCCTTGCCAAGCTTTTGTTCCACAACCAGAAGTAAATGTGAGTCAAGAGCCCTTTCCAAAGATTTTTCATCATTGTTTTTATCAGCTTCTACACAAAACAATCAAAGACAGACAAAATTAGTTTCCTGTGATTTGTAAATTGTAATACAGCATAATTATTCCTAATCATAAAAAATGTATACAGATTTGATTTTACCTGTTTCTCTACTGGCAGGAATGAATTTCTGGGCTTCAGCATTCCATTTGTCCTCTTCATCCCTTGCAGTTTGAACATTGCCTAAATCCACATCCCCAGTTTTTGCTTTCTCCAACAGTTTTCTGTAAATAAAACAGGTTAACTTTCATTATCATCATGCAAGCTAAAAACACATGAACAATGTAATGCTGCAATGTAACGTATTCCGTACTTGTCTTTATCGTGTCGAGCTTCATGGTCAGACTTTTTACTAATTTCGTACTCCAATTGAGCCAAAAAGTTGGAATATTTCTCTTGGAGTTCATCCTTCTTCGCAGTAATCACTGGTTTTCTTTCTACAACAATTCCAGCAAATATATCCCATTGTCCAGCACTATTGGCAGCAACATTACTTGTAGGACTCCCCTGAACAGCTAAAGATGTTGCAACCGACGATGAAGAAATTGAGGACGCTTGTGACTTAAGTAGGTTATGGCGTGACGAATGATTCAACATTAATTTTCTTATGCTTCTTGGGTTTTCTTTCAGAGGAGTTCCGCAAGAGCAATTCATCGATTGCAATGCCCATGACCATGACACTATTCCACGTCCAGAGAACTGACGTTCATGAATTATTCCTCGCGATGCATTTAAGAATTGGAAGTTACGTTCGAAAAGTGCACTAACTAACGGTTTGCGTATTAACATAATCATTTTGTACACTAGTTCAACTTGTCTTTCAAAGCGATATAAACTGCCCAAAACGGCTAACTACCAGTTTACTAATTACGTTCTCTAATTAAATTCAGGTTAAGTACAAGATTCATATCGATATCGTGTTTACAAAATTACAAACACGTTTGGACTTTGGAGATCGGAATGATCGGATGCACGACTTTAGGTTTACGACCAGATGATGACCACTCTGTTTCTTATTCCCCCAAAGCAGTGTATTAGCCGTTGTTGTTGTGTGCATGTGCATGAGTGTATGTGCTGAAATGTAAGTATGTGTGTTTGTGCAGTAGTGCAGGATATAGAGTCGTCTGTGAAATATGGACAGGACCGATAGACACAAGCGTACACTTAACAGTTTTGTTACGTTAGTCTGTAAGTTATCAAGATAACGGGACATTAATAATAAATTAAACGGTTTACGGAAACACCTTGACTGTACTTAAACTTATATTTTGAATGTTTAAAAATAGTCTTTTATATTTTCAGAATAACATTAGCGATAAGTTAATAAGTTTCACTTTCTGCATTATGCCATGTGCCATTTAAAACTAATTAGCCTCGATATTAAGCAATGGCTATAGCTTGAACGTGGGGTATTGGGTGTAATTGTAAGTAGAATACTATTTTAATTGTTTATATAATTGATATTAAGTGCAAATTCAAAGAGTTTAGCAGATTCAAAGTTTAAAAACTTTGACATCTCATAAACTTTTCAAATATTATGCACCTAATACGCTACTTCAATACACAAATACACTAATATCACAAAACGATAATATTATGTCATCATGTCCATTTTCATAACGAAATCTTGGTTTTGGTTTACGATATATACATTTTACTTTACAATGGGATTCCCTGTAAGGCTGTAAGACAAAATACTGGATGAAGTTTTATGCACAAGTCACAAGCACCACAAGGGTAGTGCATACTTGCACAGTTCATTCATCCGTTCGCTGTTCACTGTTCACGTTCATACTTCTTCATACCCATCAAATCAAGAAAGGAGAAAAGGAGTTTCATTTCCAGAATTCTAATTTCCAGTGTAATTTTAATTGGTATATTTTAGTTAATTGCGAGTCTTCAGGATAAATTCTCAAGTTTACTTAACTGTGTTTTTACACACCAATTTATGACATGTACTAATTCAGGATTAAATTGGTGCATGGGGTCATCACCTAGCTCTTCAATTAAATCTTTTCAATTAAAAAAACATTGAAATTGAAAGTACTTTTAGGTCGAAAAGTGACTACAAGTGACCAAACATTGAAGGATCGTCATTGCAGTTGCAAGACGAGTCTATATTAAGTTGTGTCGAAAGGAATGTCACGGGACCTTAAAATCGAAAGAATGGAGGCCTTAATTCCTATAATCAACAAACTTCAAGATGTATTTAATACAATAGGGACTGATTCTATTCAGCTTCCACAAATTGTAGTGGTGGGGGCTCAGGTATGTTCACCCGCAAATCTTCAGTCTTCATAATTTATATCACATCAATTTAAAAATGAGCTCTTCTTGTAGAATAGGCGTTTTTTGCCAGTTAAATGCAATAATGATTTTTGTCTTGTGAACTTAGAGTTCCGGTAAGAGTTCTGTCCTGGAAGCATTAGTTGGGCGTTCATTTTTACCTCGGGGCACAGGGATCGTCACGCGATGTCCAGCAATTCTTCAGCTGATTTACTCTCCAAAAGAAGACAGAGAGCATAGGACCTCCATTGAAGGTTTGTTGATGATTAAAATTATGCCTTACTAAATATTGCATATTTTACTAAATAATTTTCTTATTAAAAACGTCAACTAAATTGTGTATTTTTTAAACGTCAACTAAATTGTGTATTTTTTATGTAGGAACAATGGAAGTAGATGAGTGGGCTCGTTTCTTACACAAACCCGATAGAATTTTTACAAATTTCGATGATGTTCGAGAGGAAATTGAAAGAGAGACCGACAGGAAAGCTGGAACAAACAAGGGAATTTGTTCGGAGCCCATCAGCATAAAAATATATTCCACTAAAGTAGTTAATTTAACAGTAGTAGACCTTCCTGGAATCGTTAAAGTTCCAGCAGGGGATCAGCCGGAAGATATTGAAGATCAGATTAATAATTTGATTCTCTCCTACATAAGAAATCCCAACAGTATAATATTAGCAGTGTCTTCAGCTAATAATGATATGGCTACATCAGAAAGTCTCAAATTGGCGAAAGAAGCAGATCCAGAAGGGAGGAGAACGCTTGCTGTTGTGACGAAACTAGATTTAATGGATGCAGGTACTGATGCAGTGGATGTTCTATGTGGGCGTGTTGTTCCTGTTAAATTAGGAATTATTGGGGTTGTGAATCGGTCTCAACTGGACATCCAGAATAAAAAGTCTATTGAAGATGCCATTAATGATGAAGCTGCCTACTTGCAACGGAAATATCCAACTCTTGCATCCAGGAATGGAACACCTTATTTAGCGAAAACTCTCAACAGACTTTTGATGCATCACATTCGGGATTGCTTGCCGGAGCTAAAGGTAGGACTTGAGTATCGAGTATCTCAAAATGTGTGTTGTGAATGAGATTAATTGAATGTTAATTAATCTGAATTTGGTTTTTTGTGTGTATTTGTAGACCAGGGTGAATGTGATGATCTCCCAGTTCCAAACAGTTCTGCAATCTTATGGAGAAGATGTGAAGGATAAATCCCAGACTTTACTTCAAATTATTACTAAATTTGCATCAGCATATAATGCGACAATTAATGGCACATCCCGTAACATTGAAACTGCAGAACTTTGTGGTGGTGCTAGAATCTGTTATATTTTCCATGAGACGTTTGGCTCGACACTTTTGTCTATTGATCCGGTCAGTGGTTTGAGTAAATTAGACATTCTTACTGCCATTCGAAATGCAACTGGTCCAAGGCCTGCACTATTTGTTCCAGAGGTAATTATTTCTCATCATTTAAGTCTTTATTGCATTGGGAAAAATCTGTGCTGGATGGCGTGATATTATGTAACATTTATGCCTATGACTATTTCTGTTCCAGGTCACTTTTGAATTGTTGGTGAAAAGACAAATTCGTCGCTTGGAAGAACCATCCCTGAGATGTGTGGAACTCGTTCATGAGGAAATGCAAAGAATAATCCAGCATTGTGGAACAGAAGTACAGCAGGAAATGCTTCGATTTCCTAAAGTTCATGAAAATATTATTGAAGTAGTAACACAACTTTTGCGACGAAGATTACCACGAACGAATGAAATGGTGGAAAACATGGTAGCGATTGAGTTGGCTTACATCAATACGAAACATCCTGACTTCCATCGTGAAACAGATTTGCTTTTACGAGCATCAGAGAATAATTCCCACTTTCATGAACAAGAAAGAAAACGGCAACAAAAGTCCCAGTCCCATCAAAAAATGGTTCCTGGACCGCTCAACGCTATAACTAATGGTGAATTGGAGGTTCCCGGACCAGCAAAGGTACATTTTCGCACAGTTCCTTAAATGTTTGTTCCAATAATCTATAGGCAATTTTATCTAAAAAAATATGTTTTTGTAAATCTTAGAACTGGTTTGGCAATGTTATGGGAAAATCTGTGGAAAGTTCACCGATGCACAACCAACCTGGAACCCCGTCTCAATCCCAGAATCCAGCAACAAATGGATCTGAGAGTGCCAATGTCAATGGGCCACACGGAGCACATGGAGGGTCAGGAGACAGCGCTCCACCACCAAAAGTCACTTCTCCCAGGAAGCAACCTTTGAATTTATTGCAAGCTGCGGATGCAAATACAGCTGGTTATCAGTTATCCGACAAAGAAAGCAGAGATTGCCAAGTCATTGAACGGCTTATCAAGTCGTATTTCTCAATCGTCCGAAAGTCTATCCAGGACAGCGTCCCGAAAGCTGTCATGCATTTTCTCGTCAATTACGTACAAGATAATTTGCAGTCTGAATTGGTAAATTCTATTCTATTTTCGTTTATACATAATTATCTATCTACCATCTTCATTGTAAGGTTTTATTTTAACTCTTAACATTTAATTTGTAGGTGAGTCAACTTTATAAGCCAGACCAAATCGAAGAACTGCTTGCTGAGTCAGAGCATATTGCTCAACGTCGAAAAGAAGCTGCTGACATGTTGAAGGTAAGAGAATTCAGAAAACATCAAATCAAAAAAAAATCGCAGTTTGAATGATTGTTTGTATTAAACAATTTGTTTGAAAATCTCATTTCAGGCATTGCAGAAGGCGAGTCAAATCATCAGTGAAATACGTGAAACTCACCTTTGGTGATATGAGGCCTAAATCTTCGTTCCTTAGTTCAATTTTTAGTTCCGTAAAAGATAGAAATTCTTTTAGTAGTTTCGATTTTGTTGGTTTACACTACTGCAATAATTTCGACCAGATTTTCGTAAACTTCATGATGAAAAGGTCTAATTGTTTCTTATTGTTAACACCACAATACACAGTAATAATGATGTACGTATTTAAGTACATTTGTTAAGTTACATATAATAGTGTATTTTGTGCTAAGATATTGACTAAAGACGTTAAATTGTAAATCTTACGATACACCAAACCAAGATATTGTCTTTGAGTCTGTGGTACTGTTATATTTCCGTGTATAGAAGTACCATAAATAGGTTTATGAAATATGGACAAAATATTGGGGAATAGAAGCGGTGTGGTAGAATTCTAGTCAGGTTGTTTCTTATAAATTATTAAATTATGTAGCTATACCTCACAATGTAGCCTACTTAACTTTAACAAATGTAAACATACTGTGAAATTAGTGCATTTGTGTTTTTGAATCATTCATTTTTTATTACTTATTATCGCCATATGCATCAAAATCGAAAGTAATGATTAATGAACAAAGGAAGGTAACATCTATCTAAATTTATGACTTCCAGTTCCACTCAACCGCTTTGTTTATTTTCTCGAAATCATGTTTGGCAAGTTAAATTGAATAGAATATATAAAAAATTCAATGAATACACTCATCTAATTAACTGAATTTCAGTATGTACTTCCTATCCTTAAGAGTTATGAAAGTTATGATGCAATTTTGTAGTTCTCCACTTTACAAACACTAGTGATACAAAATATTGACGATAATATTATCGTAGTTTTATACATTATGTGATTTACTTCGAGTTCCAAATCAGCGTATGTTTGTAGTGATAAGTTGTAAGTTTCGTAGAGCAACTACTGAATGTTGCAGTTACGACACTGTAATAGATGTAGAAAAATTATAGTTTCTTTAGCATTGTTGGTGAGTATTTTGCGAAAAATATATGAAAATATAAGAACCGTCAATGTTTGAAATGGTAAATAAAAATCATTATATCACAGCACTACTGCAATCACGCGATTTCATCCATATGAATGTACAATGATAATGATGAAAAAACTATCGCTTAAAATAAATTAAAAAGATCCTCACATGTTAAAACGTGTATAAAGATGTCTTGTAATTACATGAAGTAATGGATATAGTTATGAATTGTGCTATATCGTTTTGCTTTAACGATGGACAAATGTATGAATAAATAATCACGGAATTGATAAAATGTCAAAAAGAAAATAAGTATTAGTTTAGTTTCTGCTATCACTTTATTTCTAATTCCAGATAAATTCATTTTAAAAACTTACATATTTTAGAAAACAACACCAAGCCTTTAAAGCAATAATGCTCCTGTTTAAACTATTTTTATCTACACACAAAAATAGCCTCTAATACCAATTGTTTTTGATAAAACTTACTTTTTGGTCAACTTCAGATCAAGACTTGCATTTCATGGAAGGGTTTTATTTAACAGAATATTATTTTCTTTGTGCAGTGCTCATAATTTGATTATGACTGAAAAAATTAAGTCGACGGTTGTTTTCTAGTAAGGCATGATTGATTGCTATTCATTAACTATTTAAATTATGAAATTAACATGAAAATACAAGCATTACAAACTGGTGCAGTGTGTCATTGCAAAATATGTACGCTTGTCCCTTCTCTGTGGTTTGTAATGTGAGATTTTTGAGATGAACATTTCGAGATGCATTAAAAATTCTTGCGAAAATTATAATAATTCATTTAAATACTTTGATTCAATTTTTCAGTTACTATTTTTTATTGTTTTTCGACTTATTCATAAATTTTTATTTTTGAGGGCAATTAAAATTCAAGTTGTAAAAGGCAAGATAATAAAGGGTTATTTAAATAAAATCTGCGCATTTATAGTTATTTTACTCATCACTCTGGGCCTTTTGGTATGTATCACTGTTGACTGTTATACCCAACTCAATTAAGTTTGCCTTTAAACTATACATCACTAAAAAAAGGTATAATAATCTCTGGAATTGCGATTGTATATATAACGTGAATAATTTTAATAGGTATTTTGTATTATACATAACTATAATTAATATGTGTGTATTTTTAAGACTTAAATCATTGCATGGACGACTGATAATTTATTGATAACGCACAATATGGATAAAGCTGTGTATCAATGATTTTGTTTCTCTATACTCTGTTATAATATGTCCTTTTAAATAGCATACTGGTTACATATAATTATTACATTGATATAATATAATGGTCACTTTGAAATTTTGCATCAGCATTTTTACTAACTACACATCATTTTTATTTAAACTCATGTCCTTTAAGAGCATTTTAGACTATAGTAAATTGAAAAATGTAAAATTATGTTTCACAACTACCGTTATTTTTAAGAACTACATATTATTTATTGCACTCATTTTATTGTAGCAGGAAACTTTTTACCTTCAAATGACGTTTTAAAATTATACAAAACTAAAAGCAGCATAAAATATATTCAACTGAGAAACCAGGGCCGGCTGGGATCTGGATAAATATTCTGGATCTAATTTATCTACATGAAAAAATGATTTTCCTTCACAAAATGGTAAGGTGTATGACCAAATTGTGCACCAAGCATCAACGAACTACAGATTTATTTAGAGACCGAGCTTTCGTAATTGGCGTTGGTATCCATTTTGGTTGAAAAGTAAAGAATAATCATCCAATAGTCTTTTATAGTTTCAATTTTTCTATTCTTAATAGTAATGTTTCTTAACAACAACTTAATTCTCATTTCTGATGGGATTAAAATGTTATATTTACTATGTTTCGAAGTTTAGGTTTTGCTACGTAAAGATTGATATAACAGTTTTACAGTAAAAATAAGCTAGCAGATATTCCTTTGAGAACGAAAGCATTTTTGATATTAAGAATGATATCAGCCAACCTAGTTTTTTTTTGCTTATTAGGCAATAGAAAAATTCCCATGGTAATAATAAGTCATAACTTTCTCCTGATTTTCTTTTTTAATTCTTTCGTGAGTAATTTTGCTGGCATGAGTTTTACTGTAGCAGTTAGCGCAAAGGAAGTGCATAAACTATGCCTAGAAAATTATTTTGAACTGTGATTGATGTGATCATGACTACAACTATATTACTATCTAAATGTGTGTAAACTGGCAAAATCCGGAATTATTAAAGCAGATAATAATCTGAAATAACCTAGTTAAAAAAAACATGGCGATGTGTACTTCTCCTCAAAATCAAATATAGATTATATTTCGTTAATCGCCAGCGATGGTCATTTTAAACATTTGTAAAAATTTATATACATACATTAGTGCTTGTCAAAAATTTTATCAAGCAATTTAACATCAGGTTCTTATGTGATGGGTTACTATTTTACATACATAAAGGGTTCCTCTATAATCATTTATTATGGTAAAGGTAAAAAGTAAGAGGGGCTCTTATTACATACTTGAAGCTTGTCTTGTTTTCAGATGAATGAAATACGTATATTTGAATTTGAAAAGTTTAAATAATGTCCTGGCATATTTTGTAATGGAGATTTTATTTTTAAGTAGTCAATACCTTATCTTATGCTAGTGTTATTTTAAGGTCGTGTATATTAATGAGTTTTTCTTAGAATCCCGTATAATTAACTATACATACATCCTTTAAATAGCACACATTGGTTTGGTGGTCATTATATTTAGTTGACCAAAGTTCACGCTAAAAATCAAAATAAAACAATGAGAAAATTCACACACCCCAAGTTAATAAGTACCCTCTATCCCATATTCACAGTTAACCCCATCATCATAACAGTATATATGTAAGTGTTAGACGTATAATATAATTGAAGGACGTAAAATGTTAATTCTACGTCAAATGCCTATGATAGACAGTAGTAAGAAATGGTCTTAACATTAAACTAATGCCGAGTGAAAGTAAAATTTTCGAAATTAGTAACAACGGACTTGATTGAACTATGGAAAGTCCTCCATTACAGAGATTATGTTCGCAGAAGCACATTTGGCCATGACCTTTGCCCTCATTCATGCAAACATGGTCAACCATGAAGTAGTTAATTATGATGTTTTCTGTACAAGATCGCTGGACCCATTCGCCTGTAAATTAAGAAAATAATTATTTTCATATGTTTCCGAATATCTCGATAAAAATTCATAAATTTGAGAGAACTTACTATCAGGAAATTTATGAACAAATTTGACACAACACCCGTGGCAGACTTTAGCTGGTGGCCTCAGCTCCTGAGGTAGTGAGCGGTTGAACGGATCACCGCAATACGGATCATATCTGCTGTCACAGTCGTAGCATAGGAGCCTTTGAGCTGCGAGTCAAAATTTAACAAAGGAATGTTCAAATTATCACCGTATTTAATTCACCAGAGAGCGTTGTTGCGCTAATGAAAGAAAAATTCTATACACATGGACAACTTCAAATTTATAGCAACATTTTACATTTTACATACATATATACACATACAACAATTTACTTCGCACTTCCTTCAAGTTCGTGAATGAAAGTCGCGTTTACGTTGAATAGGTAGTTTTTACCAATGTGCCGGTGTATCTCAAACACATTTTAAACAATGTGACAAGGCCATGCTAACACGACATTTAGGTACATACATACATACATACGATGGATTATGTCAAGCTAACAACCAACGGAAGAGTTTGGTGAATTTTGGTGCAGTTTTTTGCAAGTTGGAGCAAATATTATATGTACAAAATTTGTATCGCTGCAAAAACGATTTAGTTAGATATGATCTGTTAGCAGCGAAAGTTCAGTACAACTACCTGGTCTAGTTTACCATTATGGTACATATGCCAATAAATATCTCAAATTTCTGTTAAATGTTATTTTCGAATTGCTACACGAGTAATCTTTTTTGCATAAATTCTACAAAACTAATCATGCTAAAATATCTAAGAAGACTTTTTCGGTCGACTTTCTAAAACTTCACATCTGCATCTTGTCTCAAATCGCTTTGTGAAGTAAGTATTTATTTTGTGCTAACTAAATATATGGCATTTTCTGGAACTTACATGGTAGTTAAGTAATTTAGATGGTTTTCTTGTTTTAGTATTACTTAAAATATGAAAAATTATATTGACGTGTGACGCATGAAACTAGTCTTTCTGTACATTTTACGATTATGTATGTTCTGCTCTGCGCTATTTCAGTTTATGTCAAGAGATATATTAATTTTTAAGCTGAGCACCCACAGAGAAAGGCAAACTGGAAATACAAGTAAAATTACCAATTTATATTGTCAAAGAGACAAAAGAGCACTGCACTAAAATTTTCGAAATTCGAAATCTTTAAAAGTATCATGAATGACTATGACGAAAGTGGTATTTAAATACGAAAACAAATGAATGATTTTGGATCATGGCTCTTGTCATGTTAATTTTTTATTTAGTTTGGAGTTCAACGAGTAGGGTATCGACATTTATGAATTCTGTTCTTGAATGAATACACAATATGTAACGTATTTTCACTTGTTTAAAGACTTAACTGGTATTGTTCAGTCTGCAAAAATCTCTGAGAAAAATTACGAACTATTTCAGGTGCTAATTTTGATTCGGATAATAATGCTCGACCC
>JAQFXM010007988.1:0-11189 GCA_034693345.1 Entomobrya multifasciata
CCTTATCGCCATGATCATCAACCATAAATGTCCATGTACTTGGCTTTGAATCTGCTTTCATCCTCTCTGGCATTTTTTCAGCCCTCTCTGAATACTCTCTAAGGTACAAGGCATATAGTTTACAGATCTTTATACCACTACATCTGGTATGAAATGATCCCTATGCACTAAATTGTTGTCCTAAGCTGACTGTTCAAAAAACAACACAAATACAAATTGAGCGTGGCTACGATGCATTGCATTGTCATCATCATCATCTGCAAGCAAGTGCATTGTTGTTGTTGTTCCTTGATCGCTACAAACTACTTCCACTTCCAAAACAGAAAAGTGCACTAAACTAATAGCACATTCAATTCAATGACATTAGATCACAACTCTCATTCTTGTTTTGTGTATTGGTATCGTTATACATTACCTTACCTGCATACTTGTTCATTTCATGTGAAATGAAATAGATAATAGCGTTCTCACCGTGATCATGATACTCTGCAGTCTTTATACCAATGCTAACACTGAATGCAGACTTGGTCTAGCAGGTTTGTACGCTGATGCTAAGTGCACAAACAATGTTTGAAGTTACTTTCCCGTTCAAATACCAACGCGTAAAAAAGCTTAGTAGGATATTGTACTGCACTTTGGGGTTCTGGCTCTACTGCCTTCCCTCTTCTATTATGTGAGCTTCTTCCTTTACCTTTACAACATGCATATTCATATGCCAAATAACACATACTGCACACTAGAAACCTGGCCTGGCTCCCAGCTTTCCACTAGCCCTAATGCCATTTGATGCCGTAGTCAGCCTTATCATGACATGAAACGAACGCAGGTGAACTTTTGCTTGATATGATATCATTTATATAATTTTCATTCCTTACTTTTTTATTCCCGTGTAGGATTAGATAGCTCTGATCTGGCTTCACTTTTTCATTGAACAAAGAGCATTTATTTTCATACAGCGATGATGCTGTATTACGTTCTCTGGCAGTTTGCCCCATAAGTTCACCTTTTAGATCATCATCATCATTATTCCATATTGGCCCCATACCATACCTTCAGCCTTCCTCATAGTCATAAACTGATGGGTGTATACCAAATATTCCTTTGGCTTTTGTTCATTTTAGTACTTTTGTTACATTAGAATTTAATAAGCTTCTGCCATTTACAACATCCCTACTTCCTATGGAACCACAACTGATATTGACGCTCTGGCGTGGCCCGACAAGTGAAGCTTCTGTAATACAAAGTGCAGGTCAAACAGACAGAATCGCCCTATAAGGAAGAATACCTACATATGAAAATATTCAGTGCACATGTGTATCAATATCAACACAATACTAAAAGGGTATGATGAATGATGAATCATATGGTATCTGGACTTGTGAACATTATGAATGCGAAGCCATACAAATAATCTTAGTTAATTTAATATCCTTGCATTTTTCTTCTCTGGTAGAGAGGCCTGTGCAGTTTTAGTAGCATCAAATAAGTCAAAACTAGACCACCACACCACCGTGCATAAATGGAGGGTAAACGATCCGATCCGACCGAACACATACATAATTCTATTCTCCTTATAAATTATACTAGATCCAATACAATGCTATAGATCGACAAGAGAATCAAATGATATGATGAAACTTCTGATAAATATATTTTTCTCAGCAGCATATTTTTGATATTTTATCCTTATAAAGCTGCTTTAGTACAAGTATCATATAATTCATCATCATCATACATTTTTATACAATAACAAGCAAAAAGACAAGCACACTACGTTTTAATGCTATTAGCGGTTTTGGTTTTTTGCCTTGGTTGCTGATCTGATAGTGTGTCTGCCTGGTAATATTTTGTTCTTAATACTCCGAAGTTTCTACTCTGACTGACTTACGTATGTTCAAAATACTTGGCAGTCTTCTTAACGTTGTTTTATGGCATTATCTTCATGATTATGATTATGATTACTATTAGTCAGTACATTATTATTATGAAAATATCTACACGAAAACAAGTAGAAAAAAAGTTTCTAGCTGAGTTGAGCTCAAGTAATGCCGTAAAACTGACTTCATACTTCACAACACAACACACATGCGTTACAGACTTACCTTTTTTACCTGCGTATTAAATACATGTGATGATGATACGAAATGATGTTGATGATGATTAATACATACATATTATGCACATCATCACAAGTAAAGTCTAGCATATAACATTGTGGCAAGCTATTTGGTAAGGATATGATGAACATGATACACAATTTTTATTCACATTTATTCTTTCTTCAATCCAATCGCCAGCCTGGTGTATAGAGAAATCATGCTTCTTTGCATGTAGCACTCGGTTTTATTCTGATTCTCTGTTATTTTTCAAATTACTTCATAGTCTAAAGACTCTTAAGAGACAACATAACATTATTACAAGGGAAAAGTATCAGCCGAGTCTTACATCTTATCATTGACTTTTCATCATAATAATCACGACGAAGAGAGAACAAGGGACGTCATTAGTATCTATCCGCACTGTTGTTAAAGAAAAAATACACATAGCTAATAACTTTTGTCGTCGTGCCGGTGGTGATGGTGAGTGAGTGAGGATCAGTGTATGCACAGAATTTTTTTGGTTGACCATTTGCATTGCATATTTTTATCTTTGTGAAGTCCTACAGTGCAAATGGAGTGAAGTCCAGTTGATGAGAAGTGATGTTTTAGAAGAGGAAATAACTTTAGTGTTTACATATGAGTTCACTCCACTGTCAGTCTGCTTACGACGCTGTGTTTAGTTACGGCAGCAGCGGCATGATTGCCATTACATTTTTGACGAATAAGCCGCTCTGGCTCCTCATCTAATAGATTTCACAGTAAACTGAACAGAAAGGTGGAGACATATATACGTAGCATATATACATATTATCCCATTTTACTTGATATTTGATTATACGAACAAGAGTGTATTTGTGCCTTGTATGTCTATATGGAGCGCTTATTGTCATGTCATACTACATGTGATACTCTTTTTTTGGTATGTCTGCATATGTATATTAGGTAAAGTCAGCTAAAGTAGTTGGCTGGTTTGGTTACTACTCACAGCAACCAACTACACATATTTTAGTTGCGGTACCAGCAGCAGCAGTCAAGTTACTCTGGTTGGCATTCGATTCAGATTCAGATAAACAACTACTCCAGCAAGCAGTAATTCCCATCATCATGATGATCATGATCATTGCAAAGCAAATGAAGCACCTTTAATGTCAATGTAGAACTGGTAGTCGAAGTCCGAACACTGTACAGTATACAGTGTTTGACGTTGTTGCTGGTAGTGGAGTCGTCAAACAATTTCTTTGACTTTTTCGTAGGAAGTTTTACACATATTTTTCCTATTGTTATATTGTTAAGAGTGTTGTTGTGGGAAAGGGAAAAAACGAAAGATGAAAATGAGGATCGTGTTTTTGTGGGTCTTATAGTTTTCGTGACGAAGATGAAATGATGATGAGAACAAGGTAAAGTTTGGAAAACAGGTACATTTTCCTCTGAAAATCCACACAGACACGAGCTAAGTGAAGGAGACAATCAAGGAAAAAGGCAAGTGAGCTCAATAAAATGAGTAAATAGTTTAAAGCACATGCATTCTCAAGTAATCCAGGGGAATACCTGTAAAGTATTTTGGTGTCAAGTGTGAATAGTGAAAATATGATAAGTGTGAAGATGGATAAACTGGAACTGGAGTCATATTACAAGCTAAACTATGATATTCCTTTCACATGTCGCTAGGTATGCAATGTGAATCTTCTAGTAATTGTAAGTTGGTATTTGTTATTATGTTATGTCTCAGCCATTTAGCGTGTATGTTTGCATTCCTTCAAAACATGGACCTTGTTTTCAATTTTGTTTCATTGTCAAAATAATATCTCCCAGTCATAAAATCAAATTACTGACAGAGATGCTGTTTTCTCTCACAGCAATCTTCTCCTGTTTTTGGTCTAGTTTCTTTGTTCTCGTGAAGTTGCATACATGCATATAAAATTAAGCTCCTCCGGGTTATTTGCTGCTGAATGGACAAAAGGAATCATAAAACACAGACAGCTAGCCATGTTGCTTAAGATTAACATATAGTTACGTGAAATCATAGTCAGTGTGGAAATTTCTTGTGAAAAGGAAAAGAAGACTAAACATAATATTATGCTCCAGGTTAAAAAAGATACAGAAAAGAAGTATACTTTTTGGAAAGATTTAATTTTTAAAACACCCCAATGGGTTTTGTATGTGAAGCTTCACAAGTGAAGGGTGATATAGTGAAAGTATAATGTCTCTCCAACTAGCTCCATTTTCTCTAAAAACAACACAACCACTTTAGTTCCTTCACTTATTGTTGATTTTTTATTGCGACGGATTTAGCAGCGTGCGGAGAGTTTGTTGGAATACTGAATACCGTGTTCCATTTAAGTCTAACTTTCCATTTCCCATCTCTAGTCTCTATAGTTGGAAATGACAAGTCTCTAGTCTTGGGTCCCTTTGTGAATTCTAAATGTAGGCTAACACATTCTACAAAGTGGTTTTGCAAAGTAAGGATAACGATAAAAATACGAGAAAAGGGTTCATATTTATATATGCATGTATGTACCTCTCTTGCGTTGCATGCACTCAAGAAAAAATTCAACACTGTTACAGTCGCAGTACGCTACCTTTAGGGATTCCAGAGTTTCAGAGTCACCTTCGATTTGTTTGAATAAAATGTCATAGAATGTAAAAAAAAGAGTATACTCACTATTCATATTCTCTCTGCAAAGGTTCTTTGAGAAAAAATTCTAGTGGATTTTTTAATGGTAATGATGACATCACTTTTAATTTCTTTTTTGCTTCGAGTAAATATAAAGGAGAGATGCAGATGAAACAAGAAATATTAAATTTCATATAAACATACGTGTTTTCCCTTTTCTTTCTTGTGCAAGCTAAGCTAATGTAACTCTTGCATCATACTTAAAAAGATTCAAGTTTTTCTTGTATTTGTCTTGTTCATTAATAAAGACAGTACCATAGTCAGTTTCAACTCAGCCTTGTGCTAATCATTTTCACATAAAAAGTGGAAAATGAAAATTGCATCACCTGCTGAAAGAAACACCGCACCGACAACAAAGTTTTAATGACAAAAGGCACTCCATGAGATTACTACATTTCATAGCTGGATAATGGTAATGGTAGGATGCATTTAACTGGCGAAACAAGTATGAAAAGTATACATTGTAATTTTTCACAAAATAAAGTTTTTTTTACGACGGCCGCGTCTTAAATCTTCATTTTCCATACATTTTATTTTACGTTTTACCTTAATAAATGGCTACAAGGCAGCATGAATTTTTACGATGGGATCACGCGAAAACATGCGAGTAGCACTTTGTTAGAATCGAGAATCAAGTGATATATCATTATTATTATCGTCACGATAAAAAAAGAAAAGTTGAGGAAAAAATCTTAATTGATTGACTGACAACTTATGTTCGTATTCTTCTCATCTCTCCGGTATTCAATTCGTTTTTGATTGCGTTTTTGTACTATACAACCTCGGTTTATTGCGTTGCATTGTGTGCCATGGCCTGACTTGGCCTGGCCTTTAGCGGCAGTGGTGGTGTGAGGCATTTTGGATCTTTGGTGTTAATGACGCTGATGATAAAACTTCAAACACTGAACACTGTGTAGCAGATGATTACGTCTTTGTATAACACAAACACAGTACAAAAAAAGAAAGAATTTTCTTATTAGTTCATCCTCTTTTTGTTGGTAGCAATGTCACGGTATGAATTTGACCTTACAAACCTACATTATTATTACGTTATCATTTGTAGTGTAGATGTGTACCACCACCAAAACCCATGTTTACCCATCATCTTACAATGTAAAAAACTGACGGGTACATCGGTGACCTAGTTATTTTTAAACTCAAGTCCATCCCTGGTAATAACTTTTGTGCCTGAGTTGCCTGTAATTTTTTTTATCGGTGGCCATTATTCTTTACTCACTCACAATCAGTCATGCCTATCTGTAAAATAAATCCATGTGTAAAATCATCTACCAAAAATACCAAGTGCAAGTGTACTTTTATGCAATGGATATG
Organism: Entomobrya multifasciata; assembly: GCA_034693345.1. Taxonomy (NCBI): domain Eukaryota; kingdom Metazoa; phylum Arthropoda; class Collembola; order Entomobryomorpha; family Entomobryidae; genus Entomobrya; species Entomobrya multifasciata. The sequence continues at coordinate 6,106 of JAQFXM010007988.1, forward strand.
ATAACCTAAGTGGCTTGTGATACTATTTATAATTTTGCTCACATTGTTGGATTATTTGGATCTTGAATCTTTAGAGATACAGATATCTTTATACTTTTTTCTTTTGGGTCAGTTACAAAAAAGGGTAGTATAAATAAAGAATGCAGGGCAGTAGTGGTGATAGTTAGGGAGCATGATTAGCCATAAGGCATTTTGCAGTGTACGTTTAACTTTTGGGTATGTATACTTATGTATGTGTATGTACGAGATCCCAGCCAATCGATCTTGATTGATATAAATTGAACCGGAGAGGGCAAGAAAAAAGAATGAATAGAGTAAAAAGAGAACTGCAGTGAAACATAAAAATATCTACTTGCAGAAAGAGTGGCTCTTAGTTTTATTACTTTTGTGCAAGGAGCCATGATTTAAGGCAAACCAAGGCACGAAACAATATTTTTGGCACTGTTATCTTATCTTGTGTTTATGTGTTCGTTTTATGGGTATCTGTTTATATTAATTTTTTATATCATGCTAATATCTTAAAGTTATATAATCTTTTTTTTTGCCTTTTGCAACTCAAACTGAATCAGAATGATGAACAAAAGAAAGAATAAAAAAGAAAATGGCAAGAAATGAAAAAGGTACGCCTTTAACTTAATTAAGACATTGAGTTGTTGAATGAATTAAGAAAGATGAGCTTGCTTGTACATGAGCATTCGCGCACAACAAACAAGAAAAGGCATGGACCATGTAAAGAAAGAAAGACTGTGTTTTCTTGCTGCTTTGTGTGATTGTGTGTGAAGAAAGAAGAAAAATCTTTTTTAGTTTTAAATTTGTTTGAGTGAGAGATGCATGCTTAAATTTTTATATCTTCTCGTTCTGTTCGGTTGGCTGATGGGTGATCGAGTGCAAAATAGTAATGTAGTCCTAATTCACTAATTGGTTTGGCTGGCATCTCTCTAAATTGGTGCTGCCTACTACTGGTACTTACATACATTTGTTTGTTTAGTAAGTTTAGCTGGTGGTCTGCCATGCCCTGCATTTTGGTAATAATATGATATCCCAAATTACCACTTTTGCAAATTTCTTTGAACCCTTTTCTTTGTATTTCTTGTTACATTTATTTCTTACATTCATGTGTACACTAAAAGGTTAAGTGTCTTCACATTAAAATCATCAAGAGATTTTGGATGCATTTAATGGTGATGATTATTATGACGGTCAAATCAAGACGATACCAGTAGTTCAACGAACATGCACATGTGCCATTTCTGTAAAGCACAACAAAGAAACTCAGTTAAGCGAGTGGGGCAAATGAAAAGCAGACGAAAGTATAAATAAAAGATGGCATGTATTTAATAGCTGCTATTAAATGTTTCACCAGAAAACGGCAGGGTTAAAGTTTTCTTGATTTATACGAGTTAAGACCATAGTTATCTTGTTGAAGTTTAAAAATAGGTTCTTTACATGTGTAATGTTAAATATCTGACGAAGTTACAGTTATGACTGTTTATATCAACATACATTCAATAGTCAATATTGTAAACTTCATTTATGTGACGAATGCAGGAATTTGTAGTTAGGCAATGTTGGTACATTCGGAATCGCTTCTGCAAAATAATCAAACTTATCGTTAGTGGGCGAAAGTGTTATTTTCAAGAGAAGATGGAAATGATAATGGTGATAAGATTTGTGGAAACGAGAACGAAGTGCACACAATCAGCACAAAAAGTAAAGAAATGGAAACGCGTAGGAGGGCATCTGATGGTGATAGTGATATATGACGATGAGCACAGTGATAACTGTGCCAACACTAGGCCTAGGCACTAAAGAATGAAGGGAGAAATGAACTTAAAAGGAAGACACAATGAAGTGGATAAGTAGAATGTTTTCGAAGGTAGTATATAATATACATGTATGTATGAATACAATGGCATTAAGGGTTCGCGATCTCATTTTTTCGTTCTTCATCTTCTACGTGGACAAAAAGTTACTTTTGCCACTCTCATCATGACCAAGTTTCCTCATGATCAAGGCTTGCATGACAAACTATACACACACACTCGCACTCTACAGGCTGCTCTCCTCTCTCATTATTGTTTAAAGAAGAGAAAAGTAAGAGCGACTGAAAGAGAAGTGCTGTCTACATACTAGGACGAATGATGTGTTCCTCTTTTCTCATTGAATGAGTGAACGAACATCATCTTGACTGACACTAGGAACTAAACTAAACAGAATACAAGGAATCAGTATGAAAACGAGCAAACTGATTAAACAGAAATGGCGAAAGACATCAACAAGAGAGGAAAAAAAGAAAGGAGAGAGAACGAGATCCTTGTTAATTTTGACGGGTATCATCTTCATGCGTGTGTGATGATGGTACGGGTTGTGATTATGTAGGGTTGAGTTGAGAAGAATAAGTTTCGTGTATCATCGTGTATCATATTGGGGGTTGGTGGATCTATGTATGTTTGTGAAATATATCTTTACAACACTTTACCAGATAAGATGATACTTCATTATTTTATGGTGTAGTGGGTGTAGCTGAGTGAGAATAGCTGTATTGTGTGTACATCATTTTTTTATTAAAGAAGATCGTGGCTCAAAGTGGCAGCGATGAGGATCATAATGTGTGGTGACGGTTCAATTGCCCTATGATTAGATTAAAGGGATTAAGCAGGCTCATTTTTCCACGAGATACATCATCATCATCTTGATCATTTTCATGCACGATCATTATTTGATGTATGTTTTTAGCTGGTTGTCTCTAGGGCAGGGCAGTGTGGTTCATTTGGGTTGTTTATGAGGAGTTTGCGTATTATTATTCAGAGAAGTGCTGCGAGACAACCAGCATCCCAAAAATTCCAAAACTTTTCCCATTTGCAGATTTAGCTACTGAACAAAACGCAGTCATCCGGTTTGTTTGCGTTTTCCCAAGCCAGGAAGATATGTGTGGTTTTGTATACATGCTTTTGTAATAAAAGTTTACTTTTTATAAATATTATATGAGTCAAGAATAATATGCCACAATGATTAGACCTTTAAAGATATAATCATAATAATTTTTAATGAACGTGGGTGGAATTAGCTCTGGAAAGAATAAAGTAAATTTATTAGAAAATCTTATTTTGCTCGCCTATCTGACTTAGGATTTTAGGCTGGGAAAAATCTTGTGTAAGTCATTCGAAAAACCACACACGAAGACCATAGACAGAGGTAGACTAGACTAGAATATACGTCTACACATTAGTAATGTAAATGATGCTTGTCCATGTAAGTAGTCACCTTTATAGTAAGGAGGAGGAGGTTACATGCCTAATTTGCGTAAATAATCTGAAAAGAAACAAAATGTTGCGAGGAGAGGCATTAAGTTCCATAACAAGTATATGCTTTTATCTTTCTTACTACCAAACTTGCAAAATCCTAAAACGTCTTGCTGTTTGCGTTGAGTAAAATTACTCATCCTATTTTCTGTTGGAAAAAATCTTTAAAAGCTTTAAAATATTGACAGCTCGCTGTATTTTTATTTACATTTGTTGTAGTTATGAATGGGGCAACTGAGATAAAAACAAACTTTTTAGTGTGTTACGCAACACCTTTGTTGTAGGTAAGCACTACCTGCATTTTCACAGACGTACTAAATAGTTACTGATACACACAGGCATGCATAAAATGGAATTAAAAGATAATTCAGCATATCTTAAGCTTTAATGCAACTCTGAGCACTAAATATTGAGATGTTCTCTTAATGTAACGTTAATAAAAAGCGAGAAGAGATAATAAGGAAGCCATTTTTCTCGATTTGCTGATTAAAGCAAAGTTTTTTCCTGGCAGTTAAACGGCAACACAAATTGCAAAAACTTGCATTACACACACAAACCCAAGTAAACACACACGGCCGTGTTATCCCTGGTTGCGCACTTACAGTAATTATTCTATTACGATGAGGTTTTTGTGTAAAATGGTAGATTAAGTGGATTCAAGGTTGGTGGATGTCGAAAGTTAATGGCAATACCTGCTTACAGGATTACTGCATAAAGTAAAAAAAAACATGAACCATTGTGGAACAAAATGGGTACATGTTTGGTCATTTGGACATTTAGGTTTTCCAGGGGCCATGTTAAATTGATGGGAAATAGTAAATAATTTATAAGTTGTTCGCGGTTGGAATAAAGCACTGCAAATTTTGGCTATAATTCCATATTCACTATTTTTTAGTAATGATGTCAAATATTCATTCTTAAACTGCCCGATCATCGCATAATGTCAAACTAGAAAATATATCAAAGCATCAGTTTTTTAGGGTATTCAATCAAGCTGTTAGTCGACCTGATAATGATGGATTTCATTACCAATCCTTGTATTCATCGCCATGAACCACACAGTGCGCTATGAGCCAAATAATGTAATGAGTCAACCAGTGAGCGCAACTAATTACAATGAGAATCATCCATACACATATAATAATGGTCGTAAGAATTTATTGGATAAGGGAACAAGTATACATAGGGGAAACCAAAAGTTATGAGCCGACTAAAAATTCGGATGTCTCAGCCGTATGTTGATGAATAAATCAGACCTTGCTATGCTTAGATAGCCAAGAGTCCAACTTAAAAATGTGCAAAAGTATTGCCATGCAACTGCTTTTTTGTATTGGTGGCAGCTCGAAAACAAAACTGATGATTGACTCCGTTGCTGGTAAATCGTAAATCATTGAACTAGTGAAACTTTGAGGGCTTCTCAAGAAGCTTGATTAAATTTTTTTTGAAACTCTTCTTAGTGTATTATCTCCCAATGTATCGGTAATTCAGAAATGGTATCAACAGTTCGTTGCTGTGTAGCTTGTGGTTGCTACACAAGAAACGACAAAACGATCCAAAACGTGCGAAAATGTCAAAAATCTTTGATAATCAACAGGATTCTGGAGAAAAACAATGGACGTAGAAATTCATAGATAGCATTTTAAGTAAAGCTATGTATATGCAACGTATTGAGTACATTAGATACTAAGTATGCGTTATTGCCACTATTAGCTGACTGGTTTTCCTGAATTCGGCATCTCTTGAAAAATGTATGCGCAAAATCAAATTCGATGAAAATGGTAT
>JAQFXM010007989.1:0-11188 GCA_034693345.1 Entomobrya multifasciata
TGGACATGTTTTCCATGCGAAAATTGAATGTGTCTCAAAACGCCCCTTTTTAGTATTTTGTGACTTAAACTGATTCTGAACGTGACTGATGTATTGTGGTTGTCCTTGTCTTCAGTAATACCATCATGCAAGTGTAAATCATGGATGTCATCATATTCATTATTATCATGAAAAAAATTACATTAAGTGTGTAATCAAATATATTCTGGTGGATTTATTTTAAAAATGTAATATCTTCAACACTACTCAGCACAAATTTATTCAAAGTGAAAGTACAAACTACTGAACCGGTCTCCCAAAAAATGAAACGCTTAAATCCGGATATTAACAAGAGTAAATGCTGTATCTGACAGACAACAAACAGAATGGGATAGTATTATAGATTAAAATTTCAAATTTTCCCTTCCGGTATACTTTTAAAGTTATTATTCTTCAAACTGTACAAAAGTATGGCATGTTTTCCTTTACTAATCCTTTACTCCTAAATGTATGGCAAACACATATTTTGATGCAATACATTACACAGTTTGACATTTGCGTTTTATTTAAATGAAAAATGTACTGGAATAATATAATCTTTCTCAGAGATGCTCAATATTCTATAATAAACATCTTCCCTGTTTTAATCGGGCTGTCATATGCCATCATGTCATCGCCACAACAAACACGCAGACAAAATGAAAAATATCCAATTGGATTGGGAGAACACAGTTTTCCCGTTAACTTTTTTTGTACATAAAACATTGTAACACGAAAAATCCTTGTGTGCCTATTCGTTACCGCCTTGCTTGTTGTAAATTCAAAAAAAGAGAAACTTATGGGTATGTCAAAATAACACAAACAAACCATAAGAACAAGACAAACACGGAAGATGATACAACCACATCAAATTGAACAAAACCACACATTTACAAAATACTGAGAACTCAAAACATATATCGTCTTCTCTGTAAGTAAATCTAAATTTCACCTATCACATCAATTCAAAATTTTCAATTTGAATTCAAGGAAACATCGGATTCTCTGGTGGCGAGAATGAAAAAAGTAACATGTAAAAAAGATATGCCAGTGCCAGTCATTCCTTTCTTCACGTCATCAAATTGATAGTTTGATGTTTTAAAATATTGTAAAAAAAGTACTGAAAAGGTTTTTTTTGTGTTTTGTTAGCATACACCAAAAGATACACAAAAATATTATGCATTTTATACAGAATTTTCTGCTACTGCTCTCCATTCCTTGTATCTGTCTGCACTGGCACTTCGGAACACGTGTATTTTCATTATTGCATTATGTAGTAGGTATTTTAATGGACCTGGACTAAAAAGTTGAAGCCAGAGAAAACAGTCAGAATAATCGAAAAAATGCACCCCATAACAGATGCCTATATCAACTAAATGCGTACTGTTGCATTTTTCATTCCAACTATTTCATGAAAAATTGAACACATAAAACTAAATGCAAAAATGGATGGAAAATGGGAAGCTGTGGCTGTAACATATTCTACTCTTTTCTTCAATGATAAGCCCCTTTCAACTTCTAAAATACCTGTCAACACTGCACTGCTACTTGCTACACTGCTTTTCTTACAAAGCTACCGTGAAACATACCATATTACTGTAATCGTCGTGATGTAAGATAGTAATCGCACAAACAGTAAAATTTTAATGAATCCCAAAGCGATCTTCAAGAATAATGGCTCAATAGACAAGATAAACTGCATAAAAGTGTACGAAAAACGAGATGTGGTATGTTTTATTCATCTTCTCAAATACATCATTGGATAAGAAAATTCATAAAATAATATGCAGTAGTACTCGGTGCAAGTAAATGTAAATGCTTAAGGATGCAAAGAGTCCTTTTCAAAAGAGGAAGTGCTTGTTAGTCAATGATGATCATGAAAATATGCTTCTGAAGAAGCAAACTGCATAAAATATGGATGCATGCATACATAAAATATACATATATGAATATAAGCAAGAGAGACCAAGACCAACACGAACGAACTAAATCTCCATTGAAGAGCACACTGTTTGTTTTCAATGAAGATTTTGCTGTCATCGTCCATTCACTTTTAAACAGCCTTAGCCTTGTCTTGTCGCTTTTTTATAAACTCCACTTGACTCTCTCAAATCTATCCGTAAAGGACTTTGGTGAAGTGTTATTATCCCATCTTGTCATGTGTAGTTTTTGAGGTTTGCTTTTCATTGCTATGTACTTGCATAATAAAATGTTTTAAAAGGATAAAAGACATTTGTGTTACAAACATCACATCAACAACCAAGTTTATCGACATAAAAACGCAGTCTGCGAAGTGAAATGAATTGCATTTTTGAATATCAAAAATCATGAAAAGCTTATCATTGCAATAAAAACGTTTCTTGTATTGAATCTCGCCAAATGACCCGTGACCTTATTTTCTTGAAAGCTATTTTTAGTTAAAAATGCAAATGGTTTCAGTAGGAAATGCAGGAGAGTAATAATATTAGGATGAAGTGACAAAAACCATATGGCTTTCTGTACAAAATGGAGTTTTCTCGTGTATTGTTTGCCTTGCCATTTTATTTTTTTGATGGCATGAATGTTCAATGTAGTTAAAGCTTTTTGAATGACATCACCTAATTTTAATAAACCAAACCACTGCTACTAGTACCACTTCCACCATCATTTTCTACTTGTCCTACAAGTTCCCATTCCTATAATTCTTTCAAACCACCATACTAACAGTACAGTTTGTACAGTAATATGCACGTTTTAGAATTTCTGCTGTGCTTTCTCTTTCCCCCTCTTACTTCTCTCTCTCCTACTTCTATCTTCTGACATAACTAGTCAATGTCATCATGTCACTTTAATAATGTGTATTATGTCAAATGAGACAAATCCCATTTTGTTCCATATACTTACTTTTGCATCACATCTCTGTAGTCATCATCATCATCGTTTTCCTCCTTTCTCGTGTTTTTCCTTGCTTTTCCCATCATCCTTCCATTCTAATTTTAACACACATTACCCTGCCCTTTAGAGTATATTTTATGTCTGATATGTAGAGAAGAGAGAACACACCACACATACATTACCAGCACATATTGTAAAATTCAGTAATAGTGCGGAACCCGCTTCCGTAACCACCAGTTCCGCTGAATCATGTTTTTAAAGAAAAAAAGTAGTACTACGTAATCTGAATTTTTCACGAAAAAATACAGTTTTGCAAAAAAAAGAGGATGATGTATCAAAACAAAGTGGGTACTATATTACTGCATAGTCTAGTAAAATATGAAAACTTGATGTGTGTTTTGCTTGTTTTGCTTATATTTAGTAATTCATCTCTCAACACTGTGTGCAGACAGTTTTAGTTTAGATATATAAAATTATTTTATTCTTTTGAACAAAATGTGAATAATACAACATGAATATTTGGGTAAAGCGTGTGCTGTCTGTCTCTCTAAAAATCAATGAAAAGGACACGCTAGAGCACGTGATTTTCATCGAATTAGACAATTTTTTAACACATTGTATTAAAGTTCATACACTTTTGTTTTAAAGTTTCAAGCAACGAAATGAAACTAGAATATTTCAACGCTTTTGTGGGTACTTATAAAAGCTTATAAAAAGTTTGTAAAACATTTACCATGTACTCTTGAAATAGTTTCCATAGTTGGTTCAGTTTTGGCTCAGCGTTTTCCCTACTTTCACTTCCCGTCTCCAAGAATAACAAAAAATTATCATTGCGGCGTACGTAGTACATCGATACAAGTTCAACGACAGATTACTAGAGAGTGAGTGATGAGAGTAAACGAAATGAGGGCAAACGCATAAAATGTACTGTGTGCTGCATTATTTAAAATTTAACCACTTCTTATTATTAATCCAACTCAACAACATTGACGACTCGCTATCATGTTCCCTTAAAGCTGAAAAGGAAGGTAGGTACAAAAATTACAGAGATACGGAAGTAACGATAATCTCCTACCCAGCCATAGCACTAAGGGGAAAACCGACACATTTTCATAAGTACTAAGCACCCTCCCTTACGCGTTCCACATTTTTGTCTTAAAAAGCAAATTGAAATTTATTTGCTAACGCATTTAGGCATTCCACTTAAAAGATCTTTCTCTCTTTTTAGGTTGGAAATAAAATACCAATGCTTCTCTGACTTCGCTGGCTTGATAATAATTTCAAATTTGTGTGCGGCATGCTTACCCTCGTGAAAATGGATTGAAGCAATAGCCAAGCACACATTTGAGTTCTCTCGTTCAGTAAAAAAGGAAAAGTACAAATGATTACATACACACTCATCTTCGGTGGGTTACAGGAGTACACGTGCAGTGCAACTTTATTATGATTTTTTTCAGGCAGGGTTTCAAAATAAAAACATTTCCTTTTCTCTAGCATCCCTTCACGCTTCTTTAGGATATTTTATCTTTATCATCAAAATGATGATAATCATTGCCATTTTGCTAGACTTTGCTGGAGATGAAGGTGAGCACTTATGTTAAAAGCAAGCATATTACTAAAATTGTACACATTTCCTGTTTCTTATTTTTAGAAAAAGAAACAGTGCAATACAGGTAAAAAGAGTCTTAATGGTCGACATGTGTATATTTCACTGAACGGTAAACTTATTACGGAAAATTATTAGAAATGTGAGTGCGCAAGATAAAGAGATAAGGAGTTCATGGCGGAAATTCCATCACTCTTCTTCACTGAATTATGGTTACACTTTTGTCGGAGGATTCATGCAAAATCAAGGCATGGTTCAAATAGGATGTTATTCAAATTTCTTTATTTCTTACAAACGTACTCTTATCTAAACTACCGAAAAAATCAGAATATGTAATTACAACTGGCTTCAAATTTAATTACCTCACCCCATTCCTTCTGAAAACTAGATTCATTTTCCAATTAACACCAAATTATCTCACGATTTTTTACTTTCCACCCGTCTGAATTATTGAAAAATTATAATCAAAATTTTCGTGTGAAGTGCAACCTTTTTAAAGGTTGCCTATAAAACGATGCAATTGCTTTTAGTTCTGCTGGTGGACAGACATAAATTGGCTTATTATTCCTAATCTTTATTATCATTATTGATGCTGGTGTTACAGTGCTGAGAAGCGAATCGTGAATACACCTTTTTTGATCTGTTAAGTGGCAAGGCAAAACCAGCCAAAAAAAATCGAGCATCGAGCATGACTCGACTGTAACTCTGAAAAGAAGAATAAGAGATAAAAAGGTGAATTTTAAATGAATGCCAATACAAAACCCTGAATAAAAAACGAGATTGACCGGTCATCAGAATCAGAGTGATCAGCATGATCGAATTCTAATCATCATTTACTCTCCATTCAACTATCCTCCATTTTTTTCTCTCTTTTTTTATCAGTACAATTTTGCAGGAACAGCAACGCCAGGGTACCGTGACTCCACTTCTATCCAATACAATGTGCAACTGTCATTACCTCTTTTTTAATTCTTTAGGATCATCTGACTGGCGATTTTTTTGTTCTGCACCTTCTTATTAAACATTTATGTATCCATCACCATTTTTTGTTGATGGTGATGCGACAGTGTTAACATTGCTGTGTTTTTTCTCCTAAATGCACAAAGCTAACCTTGACTAGCAATTATCTCTTTACGATAAAAGTGCCGATTGAAATTGCCGACGACCCATGCAAGTCGATTAAAATTGTATGTTGTTATTACACCAGCAATAATATATTATTGATGCAAGCAACTTTACCCACTACAAAAGCGAGAGAGAGTGTAAAAGAGGAGTTAAGTGAGTTAACAAGAAAATGATCTTCAAACTGATTGATACAAGATACAAATGACTATGCAGCCTTAATGCTGGGCAAGTCTAGAAGAAAAGAATGCAAAAAACTGAAAATAAGTTCATCAAAGATGCATGCACACCATCAGCATTCCTTATTTTTGTATTGTTGGTCTTATTATCGTATCGTATCTTATTGCCTGGCTTGCTTGCTCATATCAATATCAATCATACACAACACATTTCTTCATGATGACTTTCTTGAGAAATTCCTCTACCCGTCCGATCCTCTCTCTCAACAAAACACTAAAACAGAAAAGTAATCCAGTGAAGATGAACGGATACTCTTGACTAGGTTTTTCCTCTTAGTGTTAGTGTCAGTTTGCTCAGAGGAAAGCAAATGAACAGCAAATTCTTCTACTGATAAAAATTTCATACTACTTTCCACCAAAAACCAATTGCATTCTCTTCATCTCCTGCCTTGACTATCGTGACGGAAAAAACGTGCTTTGGGTTTGTGGACCACCAGTACATCACAATTTTGTCCATTTTCTCATCTTTCCTAAAACTACCGAAATCCCCTTTATCATCTTTCCACCACCAACAGCCATCACATCATCACCCCATGCCCTATACTATATAAAATGGTGTGGTTAAGTTTGATGTAAAATGGATCAACAAACTACCCTTCTTCTTATAACAACCGTATAACCGTGGCCCTAGTTTATAGCCAATGATGTTTTATTTCTGCTCTGCTCTGGTCTGTCGGGTGTCACCTTATAGATAAAGTTTGAGAAGATGGCAAGTAAGATAGTGGATAGCAAAATACATTTTCTTAACAAAACTACACAACTACAGCTAGTCTTCCAAAAGAAAAAAGTCAAGGCAAGAATAATAAGAGATTCCTATAGTCTGACCTGATCTGATCTGATCATCTCATGAACGTCAAAGTGAAAAAGCTAATGTAAATACAAAAATACACTTTGTCTAGACAAAGCTGTGTTGAAAAAAAACCTCTTTTTAATAATTCTCCGCATGTGCTGTCATGAAATGTACGGCAAAAATAACACTATTTTCTACTTTATCTCTCTCCCTCTCAATATTTTGTTGTGATCTAAATGACTGATGAGATGATGGACTGACGTAAACAACAAAAATTCCGTTGAATTGTAGATTGTGAAGTTCAATTTACTAATGCATTTTGGTACTGTATTATATAAAACTAGAAGACATGCAGCTATCAAACAAGCGAGCTGACAACAGAGTTGAATGATATAAAAAAAACTGGGATTATGAAAAAAGTGTGCTTTATCACCATAGACCAACCCAAGACAAACAATTTTATGTATAGTAAGCGAACAAGTCTCTGCATTGATATTGGTTGCTATGAAATGCCAATCACTGTGAACCGCAGCAGCGGGAACTGCCAGCTATCATATAAAATGCTACACAGCTGACAGCTGTGCTTGTACTTGAGAAAAAATATAAACAAAAGAATCTCATGTAAACAAATAGCAACAAACAACAGCTTTTCATAAAATCACAAAATCAGTTTATTCAATGTTTTTTATCCAAACCCAAAAAATTATAACAAATGAGAAATACTGCAGACGTATTAATTATGAAATATTTTTACTACTGATTACGTAATTCCCGTCGACTTTGATCCCAAGATTTTGCTCGCCTAAAATAGTCGTTTTTGTCTTTAATTAATCTGAACATTTTGGCTCGTAAAAAATATTTTATTATGCTAACACGATGATTACGACATTCACCTTCAAGTGACAGCCACTCGGAAACCATACTGCATTGCAGAAACTTTTGTAAAATATTTGCCAATATACCTTCGCCATTTGTTTGCAAAGTTTCTACAGCATGTTTTAAAAAATCAGTATTTAAAATCGAAAACATTTTGACTAGCTCTGAATTAATGTAGACTAGTCCTTTTAAAGTACCCTCAATTTGTTTCAAGTCAATTAACATATTTTCACGGACAATTGAAGACTCAACATCATTTTTATTAAGTAAAATCTTTAAACAATTCTGACAATTTTTATGAGTCCCTACAGCCCTAATGCTGGCAGCACCAAGATATGCTGCGACAACATTTTCTTGATCACTAATCACACTTTTCTTTCTGTTATTACCAGTTGTATAGAATAATGTATCAAAGCTTGGCAATTCGGTATCTGGCTCATTTTGTTGATCATTTGTAAAACTCGTTTGAAGTGATCCCATAATTTCAAATGGAAAAGCAAATTCTAGGTTTTTTATTTTACGTTCGTAAACATCTTCCACATTACCAGAGGTTGGAAAAGCCATTAATGTTGTAAAAAATAGATATCTAAAATTCAAACGAAACTGTCGCGCTGTAGGATTTTTACAGTACCCTCCCTTCGCACGAACATTCGAGAAAAAATGTTCCAAGCAGTCTTGTTGCAGATAACGAGTTAAAATGCAATTATAGCCCTCCCCCTTTAACGTGTTGCCTAAAACCTTTATTCCATTTAATGTCAGCAAAAGGCCGTATAAAAACTCAGGTTTACGCTTGCTGTTCATAATTTCTATGGACTTAACAAACTGAATGAAATTGTCTAGTTTACCTTCATCCTTGTAAAAGTTTATCGCACTCCTTCCTGGTTTAGAATCACTAAGCTTATTCATGTTTAGAAAATCAAAAATGTCGTCCATTTTTTGTAGAAATTCTGCAGTATCCCTAGCTTGTTGGTCTAAAATATTCATGTTGCACATCGCTTTAATTCCTGCAGCAACAGATGTACTCAAAACCTGAACAGCGAGCTTGACCTTCATTTTCCCATAATCCTTCAAGTTAATATGTGCCATAGTTAATCTAGGTGCTAAACGAGATGTAGTCAAACGATCCTGGTTATAAAAAGCTCTGATATGTGACCACTTAACTCTTTTCTTAGTCGTGTCTAAGCCTTGATACACAAAATTTCGTTTTTCAAGATTATTCCGAACAAGTTTAAATAAATGTGGAGCATCGTGAATGCATACGATCTGATGACTACCAATAATAACAGTAGGATTATCTGGGGTAACTTTTAAATTGCGATACAGTGCCTGATTTGTGAAGCTCATATCACATACTCCTAATCTGACTCTTAGCCCTATACCGTATAATTTTTCAATGTGCGCTGTAACTATCTTTTCAAGTATTTCTGCAGTTGTTGCATGACTCGAAAAGTAAAATGACAACGGAAATTTCCATCGAGAATGAATTCCATGGATCATTAGTACGAGAACCTCGTTTGCTGCTGTCAACATTCTCTGATGTCCAAGATCAACAATTCCCTCAAATGAATCTGTATGTTTGTTGTACTCTACGAATTCCTTGATAGACATCTCGTCCCATGCCAGAATGCAGTCCCTATCAATTTCAGGTTTCGTATTGACCAGTCGTTCTACACAAGAGAATAAAATATCATTTATCCCTGGTTTTAGTTTAAAAAGCTTGACCCATCCCAGTATTGACGATATTGAAGGTAGTTTCATTCCAAGCCGTAAGAGCTGCCTGCCAAAAAGTTTCGTAATTATCTCATCATTAGTTAGTTTTAAAATAAATCGTTAATTCGACATTTTATGTAGAAAGTATAAGTACCTGTATCCATTTTTTCCACACGAATAATAAAGCACCAGTCCTAAAGTTTTCTCAAACGACCCATATTTGGAGTTTTTCCCGGAGTACCTTTTGATTTGACATTTCACAAACTTCATAAATGTAGAATTGGAACTAAAAGTCTTTTCTACATCCACTCTTTTTCTTTGGCACTGCAAACGTTCACGTGCTCTCTTCAGTTTCCGAATGGTGGACTGGAGAAGCTTTTTTTCTGACGTCTGTGGCCTGCAACCCCTGGAATTAAATATATACATACTTGAATAGCTGCCAACGTGCATTCTTTTATTATTCTCAAAATGATTGGAGAGAAAGAAGTTTACGGTTCGCGTTTTTTTGGCCGTATGTTTCTGAAATTTCTTTTCTGATGCTGCACATCATCAGCTCTACCAGTCGGCGTAATTGATAACTTGGAAGGTTTTGGAGTAGCCTCTAAATCTGTAGATGTGGAAAACACAGCAAAACTGATAGATATGGGTGTGACAGCAAAACCAGGAGAGTTGAGGATGACACCAGAACCGGGAGAGTTGGGGGTGACACCAGAACCGGTAGAGATCGTGGTGACACCAAAACCAAGAGAGTTGGGGGTCACACCAGAACCGAGAGAGTTGGGGGTGACACCAAATCCGGAAGAGATCGGGGTGACACCAAAACCGAGAGAGTTGGGGGTAACACCAAAACCGAGAGAGTTGGGGGTTACATCAAAACCGAGAGAGTTGGGGGTAACACCAAAACCGAGAGAGTTGGGGGTAACACCAAAACCGAGAGAGTTGGAGGTGACACCAGAACCGAGAGAGTTGGAGGTGACACCAGAACCGGTAGAGTTGGGGGTGACACCAGAACCGGTAGAGTTGGGGGTGACACCAAATCCGGAAGAGATCGGGGTGACACCAAAACCGAGAGAGTTGGGGGTAGCACCAAAACCGAGAGAGTTGGGGGTAGCACCAAAACCGAGAGAGTTGTGGGTAACACCAAAACCGAGAGAGTTGGGGGTCACTCCAGAACCGAGAGAGTTGGGAGTCACTCCAGAACCGAGAGAGTTGGGTGTGACACATAGACCTGCCGCAAGATGTGGGACAGCAAAACTGGGAGTGTTATAGTTGGCACCAAACTGTGAATAACGAGGTGATCTGTAAATGAAGAGCAAAAATACTGTATTGTCTAAAATGGTCATCATAATTTTATACTGGAAAACAAAATAGCAATATACATAAACGGCGTAATTTAGAAAATTGCACCTGTACCCAGGAAGTAGGATGGCAGACTGTCTCATCTGGCATGGCTCTTGATTTTCAAGTTGTATCTTCTTAACGGTTACAGACACCGGATCTGGTAAAGCTTCTCGTTTTAAATAGGTCTGTCCCCTTCCAAACTGGTTTTTAGAAAAATGAACCTCGCATACTCTTGCTCTTGTTACTATTCTCTCTTTTTCTAACTGCAAAATACTAAGCCACTTATTTTTGAAAGTTTCACTTTTAGGGAAATTAAACAGAAGAGGTGATGACTTTTGAATTGACAAATTTTCCTTATTTTTTTCACAAACCAAGCAAAATTTCCTGCGATGCATTTTGGAATTATTTAACTACAAATTAGTACGGTTAACTATAAATTTTAAAACAATAAGTATTCAACAATTTTAAGACTTGAATAAAAAATCGGATGTCTGTATTGTATTTGTTGTTGTTATGATTCTGACTCGCGCCAGTAAAATATGAAATGAAATTTTACGCTCAGTTATTGGCTTTTGGTTGTGCGACCAACTTATGCTTTGATTGGCTAGCTGA